>JANHFX010007860.1:69603-134329 GCA_027560015.1 Chloroceryle amazona | reverse complement strand
TGTTAATCTTGACAGTCTGCTTTTTAAAGAGGAGACACAGACTGGTCATTTGTCTGGTCCATAATACTTAAAAAGTTGAAAAGTTAAAAAAAACCCCACAAAACCAAACTAAACCAAAACCAAACAAACTCCAAACAAATGAAAAAAACCCAAACAAAAACTACCCCAACAATAAAACCCAAACAACTAAAAAATGAAAAAAAACAACCAGTGCTGTAGGCATTTGTCCATCCATTTTGCTGGGAGAACATTGATTAATTTTGTGTGAAGTGAGTCTTCTGTGAATCACACTGAATTGAATCGGATCAGATGAATGATCAGTATTAAAATTCAGATGAGCAAAAATGAGAAGTGTTAGAAACATGTATGTCTTCTGTGTGTGAACACCAAAACCATGGCTTTAGACCTGAGGCAGAGGTGGGGGTCACCATATTGCCAGAAATGTCATTTTTTAATGGCTATGCTGTGAGCAAGCTAACTTGAGGAAAGCCTCCTTTCCTGCAGCTTTTGGAAAGGTTTGTTCTTCTGCAGTAATTTTTAACTCCTTGCCACACTAGACTGGGTACTGCAGACCCTGATACAATTACAGAAAGAAGTAAATACAATGCACGTGAATATGTATTTATGAGATGGAAAAAGGTTCTGTCAGTTTTTTACTACTAAACAGAATTTTGATGGTCCTTAAATACAGTGTTTTTTTGTTTTACAAACATGTAGAATGGAAATGGATACATGGCCTACATCTGCTGTCCTGCTCTATTTATATGAGAGTGTATCCACTGTGTTCTGAGTGCAGACTTGAGTAGCAAGATGCAGTCAGTCTTTGAATGAATTGTACTTTGGCTTGATGTCTGTTTTTTTGTAAAATGTTTTCATAGTACCCTTGTGTGGTGAGGTAGATGTGGGCATCACATAAATTGTCTGCAAGGCAAAGTAAACAAATTACATTTTCTTGAGAAAGAACAAAAACTGGTTTAGAGGATTCAGACCACTTACATGAATAGCAGGTTAATTTGTGTAGTCATAGCCATTCTCCCTTTTCACTTGGCAGGCGTGGGAGAGATGCTGCAGCATGTATGCTGGCATTTTGGCAGTGAGCATGTTCCCAGGAAAATGGAACTGCCCATTCAACGTAGGAATGTAAGCTTTACTGAATATATTGCTGATTGTGCCAGATGACTGTTCGTAAACAGATAAACTTTGTGTTCTTCAAGGACAGTACCATTGTCTGTCTCTTTCTTGTGAGCCATGTTTTGAGTTGTCTTGAGCCAACAGCATGTCTTCTGGTTTTATTTGTATGTTCAGTAAAAGAATGATATTCAAACTGAGTCAGTCTCTTGCCCACAGATTGATTGGAATGCCTAGATAGTAGATTGCAAATAAAGGAAGGGTAATTTAGTTATTATGCTGGGTCTCTAATTGCTTGTTTGCCTTAAAGATGTCTGTCTTGCATGTCATCGTTTCTCATATATATTTGCTTGTTATTTCTCATTCTTTTTGGTGCCGAGATGTCCACTATGGTGTGTAAGGAGATTAATTTATGTTTTTAACAGCAGGCATAGTATATTTTTTTTGCTGAGAAGCAGCCAACTCAGAACTGAGCAGATGATGCTGAACAAGTGCAATTTGAGCAACCTGACTCAGTGCTTCTGTGCTGCACTATAAAGCTGCTACTGGTAAACTGTTCTTACCTCTGTGAGTGGTAGATGAGAGCAAATGTAGGGCATGATAGAGACTCCTGGTATACAGGATCTTAATAAAAACCAAACCAAACTGAATTGATTGATAGGATTCAGCATAGGGAGTAAAGGAATGAAGCATCTTCTTCCTTGCTGGAAAACCTTAGGCTAGCAGTATATTACTCCTTTGAATAGCTTTTGTAATACATCCCTCAGGTAAGATAGGAGCCGTTTTAAAGACTTAATATTTTTGGGGCTGGGGAGGAGGGTCAGTTCTAAGAAGTAAATGCCATCCTTTGCCCTATAATTAGAATGGCTGAATATACATGTTATCTTTTCTGGACTTGGACCAAGTGGGAAAAAATTGTCAGCCTAAGCAGTTTCTTTAGTTTGCTCATTTTTGTGTGGTTGTGGTGTTTTGTTTTTTGGTTTACATAATAGCTGTAGGTGAATAAATACAGGCTTTAAATGTAAGTTCTACTCTAATGGTGGCCATTTAATAGAAAAATCATAGCAACATCTATTTGCCATTGAATTTGGTGCCATACACTAGTTTTTTATTTTATAAAATTAATGTAATTTTTATAACGCTAATCTTGCTCCAGTTCCTGTTTTGTTAATGTGAATGTAGAGATCTGCATAAAGTGCCTGTGCTCAAACAACCAATTGATTTCAGTCTTGTTTTGAGCAGCCACACAGTAACACCTTCATGAGCAGAAAACAGGTTCTGTTTTCCCCGCACAGTTTGTTAGAATTCTTAGATGAGTTGTGAAAATAGTATTCCTGATTTCTCTTTAGTTTGGAGTTTGTTGTTTTGTTTTTTTTTTTTCAGTTTAGAAGCCAAGCAATGATTGAGGAGAGTGTTTGTCAAGTTGTTTTTTTTGGTTTGTTTTTTTGGTTTTTTTTTGAAACGAGGAGTCAGGTAGTACCTGCTCTCCTGTTAGTGACTCGACTGTTGAGGCTTGTTGTGAAACACTGTCAGGAGAAGAAAACTGAAAGGAAACATCTCATGCTGGTAAAGCAGCTAACACCACAATTTTGCATTCCAGAGACTAAGACTGAGGCCTGATACTTGCCTGATCCTGGTGAGTGCTTCCTCTGAAGATGTCAGAACTTGGCTTTTTTGTCTCTATCTAGAGCAGTTGTTTTCCACTTGGTTGCAAGGTGATAATGGTCAACAGGTATCTATTAAAGATCTCTCGGGGTTGTTCTGAGGAGATAGCTGGTTGTGCCATTGTCGTTCCCTCTTAAAACATCTCTTAATGTGGCAGAGGCTTTGTGAGGTGAGCTAGAAGAGTTTTCATCTTCAGTGGAGGAAAAAAGGTATCAATCCTTGATGTCCTCTGTAAAAAGAGTGGCAGGCTGTCTGTACCATTGCCCAGAGTCTCTTCATGGGATTCAACCACACACTGTCCAAGCAACTACTGGTTTTGGTTTGTGTGTTTTTTTGTTTGTTTTTGTTTTTCTTCTTTTATGAAAAGTACAAACTGTCAGTGGAAGAAGAGTGGAGCCCTGTCAGGCTATGGTCTCCTTTTGTCTGACATGTTCTCTGAAGTAGAATTATTCTTTAATCTTAGAAGCTGTACACCAAGTCTTTACAAATCAGAGATTATAACCATATTTAAAGCTGAGGTTAAAAAGGAGTGAAGCAGGAATACATACTGCTTAGAAATGCAGATTTCATTTCATGTTATTTGCAACAAATTATATATGTAGCTGTATATGAAAGGGAGTCCTTGGCATTCGTAGCCAATTTTATACATTGTTAGCATTTTGAACTAAAATTTGTTTGGCCACCCCTGAGAACTGCATCTGCAATAAGATTAAAAGCTCATGATCAAAATGAGAAATAACCATATATAACCTTTGGCGACAGCATAGTGAATAACACTCTTTATTCCTTTGCCAGTTTTGCTTTCCTTTCTGAGAAGTCAGCTCTGTATTGGTGTTTGCTGTGAAAATTACCCATGTGTCCATTAACCACGTTAAGGAGGGATGCAAAAGAAGCCCAGTTTAAAGAAAAAAAAAAAAGCAAAACAAAACCAAAACCCCAACAAACAACTTCCATAAATTTAAAATACTTAATAGAGCAAAAAGTCAACATAAATTCTAACTGTTCTCTTAGAGCCCCTAGTGAATGTCCATATAAAGGTTGAAAAATCTGCTTCATAAAGATAAGAGCTTCAAGTTCTAACAGTGCCCAAACTGCAGCCAGCCTCAAGTGTTCCTCACACCACAGGCGCTTTGACTACAGAAAAATCTTTGAGCTTGGTTCCTTGCAAGGTCCCAGTCACTGCTGCATTCTCCATCCTCCTCTGGCTTGAGAGGAAAATGGTGTAAGGGCAGAGAAGTTTTGCTTCTTGGTAGCCAGCAACACTTTGTCCTTGGGTGTGTATAGGTGTGTGTATGTAATACGAACTGTAGAAACTCGGGGAAAAAAAAACATAGTAGGGAAAGTAGGAGTTGGGCCAGTGGCAGAACAATGTGTGAGTGTGTTGAGGTGGAGAAGGGGGACAGTGAAGGAACACGTTACCCAAGCCCCAATACTGTCCCATAGCATCTAAGTGCACCCCTAACACTGCTCCCCTGCATCCCTCCAAATAACTATTTATAGAAGAAACAGTGGTTAGTGCTTCCCATTTTTCTGTTTCTCTTCTTGATTTAACTTGTCTGGCTACGGAACGGAGCTTGTTACCCTCCTTATTTCCTTCTTTGGGAAAGCTGCTGTACACAGAAAGAATCTGCTGTCGCTGCGGGCTCTACAAGGCCTGTCATAAAGCTGTCACATTCAGATTTTGTGCAGAAAAGTTTTGCTTGGGGCTACAGGGTAATGCTGTGTTGGAGCGCTGCAGGAGATTTTTGTGGGCCTAATCTGGAGTGCAGGGTGCCAGATGCTGAGCTCCATCTGAAGACATTGCTTTGTAATCCCTCCAACTGAACACCCTGAGTACTTGCCTTGCCTTAGGTGACCCAGCTAAAACTCTAAAATGCTTTCTGCGAAGGACAGTGCTCCCTGGGGCTGGGGGCTGTGCCACTTGCCAGCTGAGATGCAAAGCAGCAGCCTAACGCCATCCTGCTGTCGTGGGGTAAGAGCCTGCGGGGGGGTCAGAGCACGCACCTCGGCACTGGCTGAAATGTGGCTCTAGGTGTGACAGGTAGGCCTTCCCAAACAAAGGTCTGGTCTTTCCAAAGTGTTTTTGGTTTGCATATGCTAAATGCTAGTTTGTTACAGGCACACTGTATTTCATACTGAACGGGCCTTTTGCTGGGCACTGACATGTAGCCCTAGGCAAAAACCAGTTACAGATGGAGCAGAAACTCTGGAATGATGTGTGGCTTGCTTTGTGTGGAATTAGTGTATCAGATACTTTGTAGTTTGAGTTTGCTATGAAAGCATAGCCCATGCTGTTCCAGATCTTTCTCTTGTTCAAATTCCAACCTGACTTTTACGGTTTCTTGCAGGCCAGCCCTCCAGATCTCTATATTGAAAGATTTAACGTAGCTCTTGGACAGTATATGGGAGCATTGCAGAGCATTGTGCCTCTTTTCATATATATGGTAAGTTTTAGAAAATTCTTTTCAAATAAAGTATGTCCATACACAAGATGCTGACTGAAAGTGGAAAGAACAAAATGCATCTATAATGATTTTTAACTTGTAGATCTTAAGATTCCTGCCTAGTTTTTCTACCTGCATAACAGTATTGATCAAGTTGTGTGGGGAGAGGAAGGGGAGATGTAGAGTTTTGTAATTGGTTTCTGCCCTAATATTTCTTTCCTGGCAGTAGGGGGAATGGTTTTTGTAGTATTTTTTTTTTTGGTACCAAAAGCTTTCCCAAATAGGCCGTTATTTGTATCTTTTTGAACAGACATAGTTTATCTGCTTGTTCTATGTTGGCTCGGTAGGTTGGGCAGGCTACAAAGATGTTTCTTGCTTTTAAAGGGCACAGCTTCAGACAAGACAGAAAGAAAAGTCTCTTGGACATGTCTGTGTCACTAAACCAATTTGGAGTGTTGACTAGATGAAGACAACCTTAGGTTCATAGCACTGTCAGGCATACTTGCAGAGGTTCAGAAACTATTGTCTGTAAGTGTGCTACTGATTTTGTAACTTATGAAGTCTTCTATACCTCTGAGAAATTTATAATGTGCATTATTCTTGTCAAAGTGACAAAACTTCTGTTGTTTTAGTTTGTTTTATTTATAGTAATGAATTCAGTTTAAACCTGAAATTTGCCCTTCTCCCAGAAACCATGCTTACATTGGCATCACATAGAAATAAACAAAACCAAACAAACAAAAACCAAAAAATATTTGTTGGGAAATAAGCGTTTAAAAAAAAAAATCAAAAAAAAAAATCAGCTGATTTAGATCAACTAAATCTCCATGTCTTCCTTCTCACTGGTAGCTTTCCAGAGTTTGGGAAACAGTATCTTTTCAGTGAATGTTTCTGAAACCAGGTAACTTGCTACAGTCTTTTGGCATAGTGTTACCATAGGCATTTGTTTCCTTAAAAGAGGAATTTGCCTTTCTTGAATGGCAGATCTTCTAATCTGCTCTTTTATCTAGTTATTGCAAGATGAAATCCAGTTGCTACAGCTTCCTTTGTAAGCTAAAGGATGTTTTTCTGGTGATGACTTTTTCTCCTGGCTTCTGTTGTGAAATGCTGGGGAAAAAGTAGTGAGAGACTTGTTCTGCTGTTGCATTCAGCTATTTTCAGATGCTTGCCATTTTTCACCTACATGTACTTAAGTTGTTTATTGCAGGCAGGTGTTGAAGCAATTTCATAATTTAATATCCATTTGCAAATGGAGATAAGCTATTCAAGTGTGTACTTCTATTGAATGCTTAGTTCTGTCATTGAGGCTCTTCCTTCAAGAGGTTAAAATTTATCCTTAATTAAGACTGCAATAATTAACATAAAAATGTTCATGATCAACATAAAATGAACAAGTTTTATCATTTAAGCTTCGTCTATATGACCAGCCACTGTATAATTGCCAAATAGATTTCCATACCTTTGTACACAGTTGTGCCGCAGCGTTTGTATCTTCCAATGAGGAGAGTTCTGTATCACATTTCTTCTTAGTGCTTGAGTCTGATACCTCAACATGGTAAAAATGGCTAATGAGTAATAAACAGGCCTGTAAAATGAATAGGTAGATACTAATTTTGTATTTGAGAACAAAGAAAAATGAAAGTATCCTATCATTTTAAAGGAGAAGCTTCTTTAAAGCATGACTAGTGATTTGTTCAGGCAGTAAAACTCTTCCTGCAAATGCCTTCTCAGTTAAGTGACTTAATTCAATATAGGCCTGAGAGTTGTTGACTTGTGTTAGTTCCTCTTGCTGCCAAACACAATGCTGATTTGGCTCAGCTATATAGCTGCTTTTGAAGGCTAATGTCAAATTAAGCCTCATGCTTTTTCTCTGAAATAATTTATTAACCAGTGTTGTGCATGATGTGAAAAATATCTCTAGAGAAGTCAGGATGAAACATGCTTTCCTCCCTTTAATTTATTCTATATACATTTGGAAGTACTTTTATGTACAGCCACTCTTGCCATTTTACATTAAAGCATCTAATCAAGATTTCTCTTAGAGCAGCAGCAGTTTCCTTTATTTAGAGAGGAAAAAAATGCAATAAAAAAACAATTACAAGAGGTGAAAGCCTAATTGTTACACGGTATAAATTAGAGCTTTGCAGTTACTTTAATAGATACTTTCAATGCACTTTTAAGTGAAGGGGACTAAGTTGTTGAACTCTGGCGCTTTATCAGAGACAGCAGGGCTTTCCCTTCGTGGTAGTGATGTGTTTTGCTTTAATTAGGACTTCCCAAAGCTGCTGAGTTGCAGGGGTAAATTTTGGTCTGGTGGGATAACAACTTTCAATATGCATTTAAATATTTAAAAGAAATTTATGAAGCCAAGGAAAACCTAAAGGTGGTGTACAACTGGTGGCCAAAAAGGTGGAATATTTTACCTTGGGCTTAGTTCTGTGTGTTTTGATGTCAGCAGTAGCACTTTTCTCCTTTCTTCCAATATGTACCAAACCATATTCTTGTCTGTGGGAATACAGGAAAAGTGTTTTCTGAACCTGCTTGTGTGTGATGACCAAGGTGTGTTTCGGAGCTTATCCTGAGTGGTGGTTGACTTTTGCAATTGAGGGTGTTTTCTTTTTCCTTCTTTTGCTTGGAGCACTAGTAATTTTTTTAATGTGGTGATGGTTTCTTTTGCAGTCTAACACTACTACAGTGAGCTTTTCAAGAAATTATGGAGGCCCAAAGCACTTCTGTCCCTACAGAGTTCTGTGGGTTTAAGCTCCTACCAAAGTTCTGGGATGTAACTACACACAAAGCAAATTAAACTGCAAGTCAGCGTAGCACATGGTGCTTTATTCCGAAGAATAATCCCCTGTGAATGTTTGCTTTGTCAGTCTAGATGAGGTTATTCTCCATGCTTACAGATTGTACATACCTCAGTGTTCTGCACACATGAATGAATAAATACTGTATTTCCACTTGAAGAAAAATTAAAATCAGCATTTAGTTGATTTCTAGAATATGTTCTCAATTGTTAATTATACTTAAATATGCAAAATCTGTTATCTTGTGGCATTAAATGAACCTCAATGTGGTTTTAGGGTAGTTAAGAATTTTTTCATTGCCTCTAAAATATTACTGTTCTTCGTGGGTGGTATTTGCACTTCGTTGCTTATCAGCTAGAGGTCATTTTTGTATGTCCGCATACAGAAATATATCTGGATGGGATGTTAAGCTGGTTTTTACCTTTCAAGTACTTATTGCTCTCCTCTTAATATTATTATTTACCTTTTTACCTGGAAGTTAGAACTTTAGGTGACTTCACACAGTTTTCAAGAAATATTGGTACAGACTAGGGTTATGATATCTTAGACAGAAAATCTTCCTGGTTTTCCACGAGCAAGAAGAGGCAAGGTAGCAGTTCTCCTATCTCCTTTCTGCACTGTGGATTAGAATGTAGTACTTATGTTGGGTGATTTTATTTTATTTTTTACATTGTCTATTAAAATCCATGCAAGTGTAACATCTTTTTATCAAGTGAGCAAAGGGGAAGAGTATTTTACAGTTTTTCTGTGTATAAGTACTGTGTTTTAACTCCTCTTGAAACTGCTGGGGGTTTTTTGGTTGCTTTTCTAGTTATGAAAGTTAAGGCATAGGCTTTCCAATTCTTAAACAGAAGAAAGCCTCATAGTTTGCATATGTCATTGCCAGCTGCTTTTCATGTAAGAAAGTCTGGAGAGGAACAGAGTAAGTTATTACCTTAGCTGGCTTCATCTCATCTGTCAGATCATAGGAATCAGTAGTTTGACATTGTCAGGTTTTATTCAGGTCAGTGAACTTGTTCTGAGCTGCTCTCGTTACTCCTGCATGTTGCACCAGAGGGCACATGACCACATGTGCTCAGGGAATTCAAGATGGAAATGGCTTGGGAAGTTAGGTCTGAGAAAAGACTGTAGTATGCAGAATAGCTTGATGCTTCCTAGAAGATGTGTATCTTCTGTTGCTTGAATTTCTGTTGCAGTGGCAATTTACTGGTGACCAAAACTATTGTGATTGAAGTTAATGATTCTGACAAGACAGGTTATTCTGTCTGCAGAGCCTTTCCCTCAATCTCTGTGTGAAGAACAGGCCTGGGTGAGGGGGAAACAGCTGAGTGACAGCCCTTAATAAAACCTCTGCAGGCAGGACAGCTTCAGGGAGGGAACTGGCACTGGGAAGTTACTATTTTTAAAAAAAAACAACAAAACCTTCAAAGATTGTTGTCCATCAACACTAGAAGCCTGTAGTTCAATAGGGGGGGGGTGTTCAGCCCTTGAATTGCCTTTGTTCTGGCAGGTTCAGTTTTCATTGAAGGTAAATAACTGCTTGTCTCAATAATTTAAGTGATTTCAGCATGGGCAGTTTGTTACAATATGCGTATAGTTTTGGTAACGGCCAAGAGAATGGGTTTCACCAAAAAATGTAAGGATTGCTCTGTGTTCTCAGGGTTTGTTCCATCCATGGTAAATACTTCAGCGAGTAGGAGAACACCTTGATTTAAAGTGTGGAAAAGCCTCTCTCCCCTATCCCTCCTAGTAAATCTCTCACCCAAGTGTTCACCATGTTATTTTTGATTAAGTTGATTTTCTATTACAGTGTCTAACTCCTTTGCACAAGTTGTCCTGATGAATTAACGGGATAGTTGTTCTACTTCTATGTTAGTGTTGTAACAAGAGGAGATTTATCTTGAAGCAATTATTTCCAGCCTTTAAAACCCTTCTATGAATGAAGTACAGACAAGAAATCTTACTATTAATTGAAGGCTGGGAGCTAAGGAATAACACCAAAGAGTACATTAGACATAGAGGCCCTTAAGGAACTCTGTGAATACAGTTGACTTTGAGGATTGAGGAGGTGAATTTATTACTTATTGATGAGTGGGTCAAGATAATTGAATCCTAGAAATTTTAATGTAGCTCAGTTTTGTGTAGATTTGTATGTATCAGTTATTTCCACAGCTGATTAATTCTGAGTAGCCATACTGTGATATTATCAAAGAACCAGAGAAGTGGATAGCTGTACTGATGAGATATTGTTGTAACATACCTATTTTAATGGCTTCATCAATTGTAGACATGGGTAGAAATGTTTTCTTTTGTTATAAACATGATGTCCAGCCCTATTGTGATGTTAGAGTATTTATAAAGTTCTAAAATAAAGTGGTTTTTTTTCCTATGAACTCCCCAGTCTGGTTTGATATGGAGATATGTTCCAACTTCCTGTAGATACAGGGGGAAAAAACCAACATGCACGCCTGTAAGTAGGTTTGTTACCAGCAGTACCACATCCAGTCTTGGCTTTAAATACATGGGGTTTTGTCGTATAGGAATTTTCTCTTTAGTACAGATTCAGTCACCAGGGAAGTGCTTTACAGGTCAAATCCTCTATAGCTCTAAAATGTTGAACTAGTTTTATTCAAAGAAATTTAGTTTATTTGCTGTTATGAAAAACAATCTTAAAAACCTCTGTCTTATTTTCCAGAATAAATTTTACATAGAAACCAAGCTTAACAGAGACTTAAAAGATGACCTTATAAAGCTGTTTACGGAACATGTTGCAGAAAAGCACATTTACAACCTAATGCGTAAGTAAACCAATGGAATTTGTCTTAAAATGGGTGTCTGGAAAATGGCAAGGCTTTTGGATATTGCAGAAATCCACAGCAAATATAGAGCAAATGGCAAATAATTAGTAAACATAAGTAAAAATATAAGGCAACCACATGAAGAAATATGGTACACTTCAGCTTTTTTAAAAAATATGTCTTTGTATGGAGTCATGGTTTTCTTGAAGATCTGGGGGGACCAATATATGTTTTCCCTTAGAACTTGTTGATTATGGTATAACAAATGTTTTATTGTCCTGTTGCTTATGCTGTCAGTCTCTCATTATTAAAATATTGACAGGTATCATTGAGAATGTGATGTGGTCAAAGAATTGTGATACTGCTGGGGTTATTGTCAGGAGGTACTCAAGTACTCCTGGCTAGTTAGTGAACCCCATAATGCTGACAGTGGTTTCTCTGTTAAGCTAATGGGTTAATGCAAATAGAACCTCCTTCAAGTGATATGCTTCCTGGTAAGTGCTCCTGTGGTGAACCGCTGCGTTTGCCTTCAACCTGCCACAATCTGTGTGTGTGAGCATAGGGACCATGTTCCTGGCCTGAGCAGCTCCTTGAGAGGCAATTAGCCAAGACAGAGACAATTGGACTTGGAGTTCAAATTGGAAGAGTTTGCAAAGTGGGAAGCAGTTGCCCAGAGTGCTAGAATTGCAGCTATAGGTGCTTTGTGCAGCTGCATAGTTCCTGTGTCCTGTACTGGGTTCAGTATCGAGCCTGGTGTACTCCTTCCTGTGACCCAGCCCTGCTGCAGTATCTCTATTTTCATCTAACTGTTCCCCTCTTTCCTCTGAAGCAGTTGCTATTGGTCTGATAAATGGAGACTAAAGGATGGGTGGTTAGTAGAATATATTTCCCCTTTTGCCTTTACTTGTGTAGTAAAGGGCTGAGGGAAAGGAGCTTTGCTATGTTTTTTAGTCACTGTGAGTTGACATCCTGAGAGAAGAGTGGGTGAACAGGGTGACTCCCATAAGTCAGGGAGCCTGGTAGCCTAGAATGGTGGGAGGTCATCGGCTCTGATGCCATCGTGTTCTTGCCATCTGGAAAAGTGTCCCTAAGGAATGTTTCTAGCCATGTAGCAGATCAGATCACCTTGGAAATAGCTTGGCAATGTGAAGTGCCCACTCGCAGAACCGATGTTTTGTTTTGTGCCAAAGAGTTTAGTGCTATCATGGAAACTGGTAATATGATTGCTGCACAGGATCATTAAAAATTCACCTGATATTGCCTTAAAATTAAATGCACGATATTAATATTTTGTATATATTTGTATATACTCTATTATTCTCATTAAAGCTGTTAAGGTTTCTTGTTCTAATCATTGAGTCTCTCTCCCTTATTCCCATTCTCTTCCCCAGTGGGGATGGTTAACGGAGAGCATCTGTTATAGGCCTAGCAGACTGCTCTGGCACTAAACTTTGACACTCCTGAGCAAGATAATATACACTGTACATGGATAAATGCCTAATTGTGATGTGACTTGGTTACATCTTGGATAATAGGATCTTTAAATTGAGTTAAAGTATGCTTAAATAAAATTCAAAACTTGTAACAGATGCCTGGGAAATAACTGAAGATGCATAGCGCTTGATCGAGCAGTGTGTGTTGACTAAGTTCTAGTGTTGTGTCCTTGTCTGCCATTCTCAGCTGTTCTTTCTAACTTGCTGAAATTCAGGCTGTGATATCTAAGAATATTACCTTTCTTTCTGAAAGTGTACAGTCTTTTTCAAAATCAGTGCTTGTGAATTACTTTACTTCCCGCTGTCACTGTGTGTGGTACTGTTTCCTGATACATGATGTAGATTTGCTTTAACAGAAGTTTTGTATTATGAGGGGAGAGAAAATAAG
The DNA here is from genome assembly GCA_027560015.1 of Chloroceryle amazona. Lineage (NCBI taxonomy): Eukaryota > Metazoa > Chordata > Aves > Coraciiformes > Cerylidae > Chloroceryle > Chloroceryle amazona. The sequence goes on along the minus strand of JANHFX010007860.1, from coordinate 121,606 downwards.
GTTTTGAGTGGGTTTGCTTAGGACATGAAATTTCATCAATTGAATTGTGGTCCATATAGAGAAATGGAATTCCAGGGCTGTTTCTAAAGAGATGCTGCAGCTGCCACCTCACTGAGAAGCATGTCTTTCCTTTGGGGTAAAAAACAAACAACAAAATCAGTTTAATCAGTTTGTGATCTGGACTCCGAGGACAAGAATAACATCTGCTCTTGCTCTTGAAATTCATTGCTATATTTTTTTTTGTACAAAGAGCTTTTTCTTTGTAGTATGTCATTCTATCAGAGCCTGGAAGCTGGCATTCCTATTTGAAGTTGTGTTCAGGAAGGACTGTAAGTACATTTCAGGTTCACATGATTTAAGAAAAAGTTCCTACTCCATTTCAAAAGCAGGGGGGGATATGTCAGAAAAGGAGTGTGACACAGAGCTCTTCCTTAGTGTTTGATCTTGCTCAAACACCCACTGTTTGGATCGCTTCTAGTGTGGTGCTGTGGCTGAAGGCAGGAAGATGCAAAATGAGCTCCTGGTACAATGATGTCTGTGATCAGAGCACTTAGTTGCAGAATATTGTGATTAAGCTGTGAATTCATTATTTACAGAAGAAGTGAACTTTACTTGGACAAATTTTGTTTGCACAAACAGTGATTTGGTTCCATATTTTTAATAGAGGAAATGTTTGAGTTTTTTAATAAAAACTTCTAAGCAGTTAAAGTAAATACTTAAAAATTATATACACAGATCCATGAACACAGTTGTGTTTGTGAAACACTTTCACACTCACATGTATTTATCAAGTTAATGCTGTTCAGACTAAAGGGGATACACTTGAACTAGTAAATATAACCTGATTTTTTTTCTTACAAAGCTAAAGCTGGCTCTTGCTGATAAGGCTACTGTATTAAATGGCTTGGGAGAAGTTGCTGTGTGCAGAACCACTTAACTGAATGTAACAAGCAAACATACAGCATCTTATTTACAAGAAGCTTCACAAATGGGATAGGGGGAAGATGCAAATAACACCCCCTTGTCACTAGGGAAGGGATAGTGGCGAATGTTGTCTTTGTTCCTTCTTTTAAGCAGTACACTTCAAAAGTTTGCATTTTCTCTTTATGCAGCCACTGTCTCTTCTAGTTGGTTAGAGCTAGGTTTCCTGGTCTGTAATCTGTGCTCTAGAAACGTCCTGCCTGATTGTTCTTCCTTCTAGAAGAATGGCAATTACTGCACATTCTAACTGTCTTCAGTGGTGAAAATTAATAACAGTGCCTGAAACTCTCTGCTTCTAGTACGTGCAGTAGGTAAAATGCGATGGCAGAAGGTATTTGCAAGTAACTGCTGCTGTTCTCTTTTGGATATTGGCAGCATAGTGCCCAAAAAAAGCTTGCTTTTGAATCTAGCAAAAGAGAAAAGCTAGTAAGAGCATATTGTTCTTTCTGCTTCTTGGCTGGATCACTTGGTTTTCAGTGACAGGAGTCAGCAATTCTCCCCATTCTCTTTCCAGAAACTAAAGAAAGGAAGGTGAGCACTAGGCTGGAGTCCTGCTCTGGGAGGGTTGAGGTTCTCAATGTCTCGATCTTGAGAAGAAAAGCAACAATAACTTGAACTGGTCACCTGGGTAAAAACAGTTTAAAAAGGCAATCTGATGATCCTTATTCTTAGCTTAGTGGTGTTTGGGGGGGGAAGTAGGATGTGTCCGATTGATTATGGCACTTCCAAATAAGTGGTAGCCCTAGCATCTCTCTGTAGTGCTTCAGCACCTTGTATCTCTGTGTGTACAAGCTACTTCCTTCCACATTAGTATTCTGAGTTCAGGAAGTGTGTCTAAAGTGTTTTATGCTCTTGTAGGAGCAATGTACTGGTAGATGGTATTCAGTACTAGCTGGTGCTTGCCAAAGAAATTGGCATGTACTTCTGGACAGAAGTTAACTAGGAAGGCAAATGAACTCTGAGAGGGAAAACCACTTTCCTGAGCACTTCTGATTTTGTTCCTATTGACTGGAGTAAGCAGAGTATTTGCAAGTTCCCATCTTGATCTACTGTGTCAGGACTAGATCACAGGAACATCCCTTTAAGGCAGATGAAAGGAAGCCTCCTGGTTGATGGTGAAAATGCTATAGAATAAGACCCATGAAGTCTTGGGCCCTAAAATTGTTATCAGAATCCAAGGTTGGTAACATGGCCTGTGAATGAGGCTATTCACTGAAATTTACTGATGCAGACCTAGAGCTAGAGCTTGGAAATATTTGAAATATAGGCAAAAGTATTCCTGAGGGTTAGAGTTTTAGATCTTAGCTTCTGCCTGTCTCAGACTTTTGTTTATGATACGTATCAAGATAATTAGAGAATTAGCTACTGAAACCTGAGCATACAGAGCAGTTACCTGTATGTACATTCTGATAGTATGTAGACAAGTGTTCAGTGTAGTTCTTCACCTCAGTGCCTGGGCGAGTTCAGAGCTAAAACCATGTAAAAATGTATCACATGTAAAAGTAACAGCTTTTCTCATGGTTTTCCAGGAAAAAAAATGTTTCAAGTCTGGAGGAGGACTCAACTTATTTCATCATGTTTGAAGTTTCTAATTAGTTGCTGGGAAAACTTTTCCTTACATAGGAAACCTTCTTACATGTTTGTTTCTTCCCAGTTATGCCACCTGGATTCAGCTACGATGAAGAGATCTTGCTGCTCCATTTTCTTAATTTTTATTGTTTTGCTGGAGGTATATTGCAGTTCACTATAAGGGCTGTTTATGCTGGAAACAGGGTTTCTTATATAAAGATGTCAGGAAAGTCATTTCCACTGCACTGGTGCTTTCTGAAAGGCACCAGGAAAATTAACTAGGAAGCTGAAGAAGGTTGCTGACAGCTTTTTGACAGTGAAATTTTGCAGCTGTATTGGTTGCAGCAGGTACAAATTTAATACAAAATTACAGAGAGTGAATAAAGTTATAACTGGTAGATAACATAGCAGGGAGTGTGCGTGCTGCTTGTGCAGAGACTTTCCTGTCACTTGTGTGGTGAGTAAGCAGGAGGGGGAATATTGCTCCACTGGCACCTAGACCTACATACTTAGATGTGTGTTTGCTGTGTTGACCTTCAGAAGCCTGTTGCCCTCAGTAACGCAAAGGACCCTCATCTCTTTGGCTGGGTACTGCTATGACATAATGCCTTTTGTTAATAAATTCCATATTTAGTGTTTGTTTGTGAATGTCCCAGGAGAAGAGCAGTGCAAAAGGTTGAGAGAAGGACTGTGATTGATGCCACATTCATAGCCTGACTATACAGCTGCAACAGAGAACAGAAATGCACAGAATATCTGCTGCATCAAATCTATAATGGAGTTTTGACGACCATGGGTTCATACCTTGAAAGGTATGTGCCCTGTAGGAAGAGCTGAAGATTTCCTTGCATGGTTTAGGCTGTGTCTACATTAAGTAGTGTGGTGTAAAGGGAGCAAATCTACAGAGTATGAAAGACTACGTATTGGTGTTGAGGATCCAGTGTTCACATTTACCTGCATTTTGGAGAGACTTGTTTCATGCCTGCTAATATCTGGTCCCATGGACAGCTGGACAGATAGTAGTTTGAGCCCATCTGGTTTAATATCGCCAAAAAGGAATTAACTTAATATGCTCCGAGGCAGCTCTGTCATACGAACCAAGGAGCGGTAAATGGGGATGATTGGTGAACTTGCTTCAAAAGCACACTTCTAATCTGAACGAAAGCATTAATGTGGAATCTGTACTTAAGCATCTGAAATCCCTATTCTTTCCTTTGAGACACCAAGTGACTACTGTGATGACAGAAGCAACGTTGTTTAAAAAATAGCCCATTCTATTGCTGAGGCTTCTTCCTTCTGTAATGTTTTGGATGTTGCTCAGCCCATAGACACTGCTTAACTTATCTTTTTTTTTTTTACCTTAATGTGTACAAAGTCAGTATAAGAAGAAAACCTGCACAACCTTACTCTGTCACTTTTGTAAAGTTATGTTCCTTGCCTCTTAAGTTTAAGAACGTTGCAGAAAAATGAAATAGTAGATCTAGTGTTGCTTGCCTGTGGAGTGACTTGTGCTCTGTCATTAGAAACAGCCTAGATGTTTGCATAGGTAAAATATAATGAGAAGCTTCCTTCCCAAGGGCCTTAAAAATGAAGCAAGGTAGCAGAGCACTAGGGGAAAATACTGATTCATTCCAGCATATTTGTACCAGACTAAACTGGGGTTATTTCTGTTAGAATTCCTTAACGCTAAAAACCTAATCTACTTTTTTTCCTGAACTGTAAAGCTGTTGAAATAGCAGCTTTGGGCAGCAAGTGGGTTCTGCAATATAAAGGGTCCTTTCTGAGATGTAGGGAAGGGATGCATTATCAAGTTCTTCATTGAAAGTAATTTTTAAAGATTTTTGTTCATCTACAAGATTGTGAATCAGTTCAATTTCTGGCTCATTTTACGCAGCCAAATAGTTCCACTTCAAATTCCCATTCTAACCTTAAAACGTTTTCCTTCCTTTTCTTCCTTTGTGTTCATTCCAAACATTGCTAGAAAGAGATAACTAACAGGGAAAATCAGCTGCTGTATGTTCTATTTCTTTTCCAGCATGTGGGGAGTGTGCTGGGACTCTGCTACCCCAGGATAATCAGCCATTCCTCCTCTTCCAAAACATTGACTTGGCATGTTAGTGTCAGTCTGTTCTTTGACAATCTCAAGGGCTGTACGGGACAGCTTCTGTAGTTATTAATCTTCCTTACACCCTCTGTGCTCTGCAGATCTGGTGGATTAATCAGAGATAAGAGACTCACCAGTTTAGGGGTGGTACCACCAATATTGAAGTGGTAGCTGTGATTTGGCAGGGCTAAGTAGTTGTAACCACCCTGGAAACAGTACTGCTACCAAGTGTTAAAGAATATGCTCATATTCTTTAAATAACACTTAATGTGCACATAGATGTTTGTCACTGAACTAAACTTTTCATCAAAGAATGAAGTTACTTGAAAAAGTTGCAGCAGCATTTGTTATTTTCCTGTTTCATGTTGATTAAGTTGCAGCATCTTAAACTGAAGGAATTTTTAAATTGGAAAACAGTCTCAGATACTGACAGTCATGTTTAATCTGGCTCCTTGGTAAAGAAACAGAAATAACGTTCCCATTTCAGAAAGCCTTTGTAAAATTGTAAACATGAAAATATTGCCTTATTTTCCAGTTATATAAGCCCAAAATTCAGTGTTTCTATATTTATAGCTTTGTTTATCATATTTATTCCTGTTACAACACTGAATATTTTCCATGTGATTAAGACTTGGAATTATTTTGTAACATTTTTATTAGATGCTTAATAAAGCTATTGGGCTATGTAATGAATACTTCAAAAGTAATCTGTGGCTTCATTAAATGCCTAGTGGCAAATGCTGTAGTAATAAACAACTTCTAATGTGTGTGGGGTTTTTTCTAACCTACATTTTAATTCATTACAAACTTTTGAAGAATTTAACTTATTAAGAATTTATTTTTAGTGCTGTTTAAAAGAGAGTAAAAATGCAGAATCATGAGGAGTTTGATATAACTGCAAATGTGAGGGTTAAGAAAGAGGGAAGGTTGGTTTTCATGCAAAAGGCTTTTGAAGTTCTAGATCGATAGTTAACGTGTACAAATTGTGCCAGGGTTAAAGTAATGAAAAGGTAATATATGAAAAAACTTCAGAAGGCAATTTAAGAATAAAATAGGCAGCAGGTTTAAAAAAAAAAGGCAACAAATCTAAAACCCAAGGAAAAACAACAAAAAAAAGAGCAACCAACCGATCTCAACACAAACCAACAACAGAGCCTACACGCACATCGTGAGGACACCAGGCGTGGCAGTTCCACTCAGATTTAATTGCAGTTGGTATGTGGGGTTTGATCAAGTGCTTTGCATGGACTGGATTTCGAAGTAAAGTTTGGGATACAGGAACTGTATTCAAGGTGAATGTGATGTTACCACAGTGAAGAAGAAGGGTGTGTGTGGTCAGATGGACCTGATACAATTTAGCTGAGAGAAAGGTAATTTATTATGCTACAGATTTGATTACCTGTGATCTGATGATATTCCTAGAGGGCAGAACTGCCCTGCCAGATGAGCCTGTGCTGTTAAAGTTTGTTTAGGCTGAGCAGTGGTGCTGGCTCCATCGTTACTTATCTGCATCCCTGTCTTTCTCATAGTTGTCCAAGTGCTCTAGTTCTGTGGAAATATCTGAAAAAAAATATTTTTCAGCATAGTAGAAATATTGTATATATACTAGAATTGAGTACTAAAGAGCACAGTTTGTAGAACGGCTTAAAGATCTCTGGAATACACTTGGTTTGCTTTGTAGCTTCATTTAAGCAGTCAGTTCTGCTTCTGTTGAAGCCTGGAGAGCAACAGCTGACTAAATGCCTTAGCTGTGGAAGCTCTTGGAGTTGCTTTTAATGGGAATATGCCTTATCATTTTGTGAAGTGCACTGTTGAATAATTTGAATACATCTGTCTAAGCTGTCCTAATGTATGATGCGTTAAAATATCCTGCTTTGAAGTTTTGTTAGATTACTGCAGAGGTGAAAAAAGTCTTGTATGCTAATGTGCAAAAATTTCACCGTTCTGGTAAAAATTACAACTTCGCCAAGCAAAGTAAGTCCGTTTTGAAAGGAATGTTGAATGATAGAATTTTTAGAATATCTAACTTTTAGTTTTTGCAAGTGAATTTTGAGTTATGAACAAGTGAGTTTGATCTTGTAAAGTATCATCTGCTACTCCTGGAATTACTGGGGTCCTGGATCTTGCCTCATATACCCCACTGTAATTAAGAAGTAGTTTAAACCTTCCTCAAGGGACAAGCTTCTCCAGTGCTACTGTGAAGTAATGGAGCAACAGAGTACCTGGAGTGCTGCAGGTTCATAACTCCTCAAAAAAAAAAAATCCTGAGGCCACTCTAGATATTGTGTCTTGCTTTGGTTCAACAGTATTTCAAAGCATCTTGTCTCTTTCTGCAGTTAAAGCATTTCATCATGGGAACCCACACGTCCCTTCTTTGATTCTGCTATGAGTTATTTTCAAAACTATTTGCAGGTTAAATACCTTCTTTGCATGTCGGTTACTTAGTCTGTACAATGCAGTAGTAGCTCATAAACACTGTGGAGGTGGTCAGATGGTATCATGGTGGTATTACCACTGTTATTCAGCTGAGGGTTAGTTTTATTCTGCCTCACCCTGCTCTAAGTGCCGCAAGTGAAGCTTCTGGGAGTGGGTAGGAGGCGTCTGTGTAATGTCTGTGGTGTAGAGTCCCAAATTATCCTAACAAAGCAAGAGCAAAAGCTTTATTTAGAGGTCTTTTGTAAAATTGTAAAATAAAGACAGCAGTAACTTCAACATGTCTGGCACAGCTGTTTCTATTCCTTGGATCTATCCCAAGAGGAGATTCTTGTTCATTCTTACAGAAATCATTCTGAAAATGCGTATCCTACAGCAGTGCTACTCATTCTTCAGGTATTGGTATGTAGCTTTTGGAAAATGTGCAGGCTGGATTAGTTTATGGTTTAATTAACAGTATATTCTTCCAGTTTTCTTTACTGAGAAAAAGGAATTGCATGCCATCATTTAGTTATATTGCTAAATATATCATCATGCTTGTATTTACTGGCTGTAAATTAGGAGTGAGTGATTTAAATTTTGCATTGTAGCATGTGGTGTAAGCAGTTGAAGAAACAAAGATCATAAATGTTAATTTTTGACCTGCAATTAAAGTGACCTGCATTAAATATGACCTGCAATTTTCCATTTACTTGGAGATATCAAAGTAGTCAGTTAGTTATGTAGTTGTGGGTAGCTTCTGTAAATGCTTGAGTTTGTCCCCAAAGTAACTGTGAATATCATCTTTGTCTTCCACAGGATGCCCTGTACATAAAGAGTAATATAAAGTAGCTTCTGAAATATTTTTAATTTGCTTTTGCTAGTTATAACCACTGGAGAGCACAGTTTTCAGTTTATCAGAAGTAAAATCAAAAGCTGTTAATTTAATTACTGCTTAATATCTATTAAAATATTCAGGTGATTTTTAACTCTGGACTTTGTAGTCTTCAAGTCAGTATTAATTTCTAGGATTATTTGGTTTTAAATAATTTGTTATAGCTTTGGAACATAATTTGTTGTCTACATATGAGGAAAATATTTAGAATTCTCTGGACACTTTCCAAATCAATTGGTGAAGTAGCTACAGTCAAATTAACTATGTGTATATACACACACATTGTATGGATTGTGCATTACTGTCTGCATAGCTTCTTTATAAAGCAGTATTTCCCTTTTTATGATTTGCAACTCTCCTGGCTGCCAAGAGACTGTTAGAAATACCTTCAGGAAAGCTGTAAAATGTCATTAGAAAACAAATCACAAGCTGTCACCCCCTCAAGGCTTCATCTGAAAGGAGCAAGCCTGTTTAAGATGACTCTGTAAAATAAATTCACCTTTAGCAGTTAAATAGGATCACTTTGATTACTTGAAGGTTGGAAAAAATACTCTGTTTTTGTAATCTCCCTATTCCATGAGCCCCTTAAACAGCTTCACAAAGTGAAGAAAACGCTTGATTTTTCTTTTTGTGGTAAGCACTATAGTGGCAGATGCTGCAGATAGAACTGGAGAAGCTTTCAAGCTTTAAAAAACCCAGTTTTTGGAATGTAAGGACGAGAGATATGTCTTAGGTAGAACTGCAAGAGTCATTTCTCCTCTACATAGTGGGTGCAGAAAGGTATGTGTACTGCTTAGCTGCTTTGCAGAGGCATAAAAACTGAAATGCAGCAGTTGCTTTAAAGCTTGTCGATTTCCGTTTTTCTTCGGTTGGTTGTTTTGGTTGTTCTTGTAATTCAGATGGATGTGCAAGGCAGGCTAAAGGCCTGGCTGTTGTAATATAAGCAGTAAATCTGCTATTGCCAGGTTTTTCCACAAGAGGAAGATGCAGCTATTGAGATGTTTGCTACAGAAGGCACCACAAAATGAAATAGAAACATTCACTCGTGTTTAAAAGAACAAACAACTTTTCTTATTTGATTCTTCCTACTTTTATCCTCTCTGTACTTCATTCACAGACTTCCCATCCAGCCTTGGTTTTATGGACAGGATGCTAAGTACTGTAAAGCAAGGAGTTGTGAATCTCCAGGTGTTTAGCACACTCAGTTTGAGAGTGATTCTAAAAATACATTGTTCAATTCTGCATCTGAATACTTAAAGACATTGGTTGCATGATTTTCTTTGCTGAGAACTGCTGATGCCTGTCGGAAAAATGGATGAAAAATAAGTTATTTCATATTTTCATCATGCATAATTTGAACAGAATACTTCTATTTAAAGGTGATGTTTAATTACTTTTGAGAATTGTTGTCAGTTGGATGCCTGGCTGTTTCCTTTGTGAGGAAACTTTGAGATGACAAAGAACAAAGCAGAACAAGTGTATCTCTTTGTAAGAGCCTGTGTTTTGTGTAAGAACCTATATTTCCTGATTAAGAAATTTGCTAATTCTCTTAATTTTATTTCAGCTTTACTTCTGGAAGCTCAGTCAACGCCGTTTCAAATAACTCCCTCCACCATGGCAAATATTGTGAAAGGCCTGTATACACTACGACCAGGTAAAAAAGAAAAATGTTTGTAGGTGTGTCTTGTGCTGAGGTTGTGATGTGTTTTACTAAACACACATGCTGTCACTGTCTGCCTCATGCACATTGAACAAGCAGATGTGCCTTGTGTTCTATCATGATGCTTAGTTCTACTATGCAAAGGCCCTGGTTCTTTTTTTGTTGCCCATCTCTGCGACCTGTACAAGGTACCATGCAAATACCAAATTAACTTTTTAGAGACAGAAAAAGTAACTCAGTCCTTTACTCTGGATACAGAGAGAAGACCTATTTCTTTTGCTCTGTAGAAATAAAGAAGGCTGCTTAATAAGTCAGTCATGGTAGGAGTTTGGAAGTATTAAAATGGTGAAACATTGAGTTATGCTTCAAACAGCCAGATCTTTGATGTGAGATGAATGACTGTTTCTTCTATGAAGCCATTATTTTGTTGTTATTTCATGTAAGGGCTCAGTTTAACTGTTGTGCAAGGTGTCATGATGTGTTCACAACAGTTAAATTGAGAGGAAAATAGTGTTGCAGATGTTAATCCATTTTGTACCAAAATACTTGGAGAACTGAACAGAGCTCTGGCCTGTGTTTGAAAAGACTTTAGAAACAGAGTATTCAAAAATACCCGTAAGTAAATGGTACCTGCTTCTCTTCCTTTTCAAGTGCTGATGCTTTTTCCCTTGATGCGAAAGCAACTCAGTATGGTTTTATTGTACTGTACTTTATATTGTGGGTAATGGACTTGTGATTTCCCAGTTGTCCATTTCAGGTGATCCCTGTCTTGCTGTCTACTTCATAACACAACAGATACCAGTTTGGGTTGGTATCATGGGCCTAATCAGATATTGAATAGTTGTGTTACGTCTGTTAAGATCTTTAAGTATAAAAAAATATTCCTACAGTTGCTGATATCTGCTTTCCACAGCTGGTTACAAAGACCCAGGTGACTGACTTTAAGCTTTTGTTTAAACAAATACACATTTGCCTGCTCCTCAAACTTCTAAGCCTCTGAGAAAATGAGGAACTTTAATGTCCTTCCAAACAGAAAAGCACAGGATAGACTTCTTGGTGTAAAAGTCTGTTCATTGGTGGTGCTGGTTCTTGAGGATAAATTCTGAAACAATCAGGGCAAGTAGGAACACTAGAGGAACCTAAGGTTGTGCTTCTCCCTCATTCTATGGGACACGCTCCACTGGATGTATCATGGGGACTAGGGAGCAGATTCTGAGGAAATAAAGCAGAAAATGTGGCCAGTGGGAGGTGCTGGGGGATTAGAGCAGCAGTGGGAAATATCTATTCAGGTGTTGCAGAGAGCAAAAGGAGAAGTGATGCTGATGTAGCAGGTAGCCATGGGCTTTCTCTTCTCTTAGTTTCTCATCAAGTTGAAAGTACTTGGCAGCTATTAGATTTGTGGTCTTCTAACTCCAGCTCCAGCACATGGTGGCCGTAATAGACAAAGCTGAAGTCTGAGCACAGACACTTCAGGCTGCTAGTTGGTCCACTGGGATTTAATATGAAATACTCTTTTCACCTCCCTGGCAGTGGCATGAAATAGCCTACCACAGTGTTTCATGGTGGGAGTTCCCAGTCAGTTTATTAGCTTGGCTGAATTACTCAGTAGCAGTAGTATTTTTGTAGATAATATGTTCTACATGCTACCTTTTTACTGTATTTCATAAAATGAAGAGTACCTTTTTGTGTCTGTAGAGTTAGGGTTTGGGGTTTTGGGGAGGGGAAGGTTGTGTTTTGGTGGTTTTTCTGGGGGTTGGTTTGTATTTTTTTATGAAATGCTGCTATTATCTTAGGGATCTGGGGAACTACAGGCCTGTCAGACTGACCTTGGTGCCAGGGAAGGTTATGGAGCATGTCATCTTAAGTGCCATCATGTGACACATACAGGACAACCAGGTGATTGGGCCCAGTCAGCATAGGTTTATGAAAGGCAGGTCCTGCTTGACTAACCTGATCTCCTTCTATGACAAGTGGACAATGGAAAGGCTGTGGATGTTGTCAGCCTAGACTTTAGTAAAGCCTTTGATGCTGTTTCCCACAGCATTTTCCTGGAGAAACTGTCTGGTCATGGCTTAGACAGGTGTAGTCTTTGTTGGGTAAAAAGAATGGCTGGATGGCTCAGCCCAAAGCGTGGAGTTAAATCCAGTTGGCAGCCAGTCACGAGTGCTGTTCCCCAGGGCCAGTTCTGTTTAATACCTTTATCATTTATCTGGATGAGGGGATTAAGGGCACCCTCAGTAAGTTTGCAGAGGACACCAAGTTAGGCAGGAGTGTTGATTTGTTTGAGGGTAGAGAGGCTCTAGAGATGCATCTGGACAGGCTGGATCAATGGGCCAAGACCAGTGGGATGAGGTTCAACAGGGCCAAGTTTGGCGGTGTTTAAAAGATGTGTAGATGTGGTGCCGAGGGATGTGGTTTAGTGGTGGTCTTGGTGGTGCCAGGTTAGTGATTGGACTTGATCTTAAAGGTCTTTTCTGGCCAGAATGATTCTGTGATGGAGGGTACTATGATGTTTTTTCAAATCACCCATACTCTTGTGATGATTATTTAGCGAGTTTGCTGATATTAAAGACTTCTGAAGCTTGGCATGGACCTAGTAACTATATGTCAGACTTGGATTAAAAGCTGATGATGTGCCTTAGGGAATACATTTAGAAACATCCCTTTTTTTCCCAAGTAAAGATGAAGTTTAGGATAACTGCTACAACCTCTGGAACAGCTGAGTTCAGAAATAACTTAAGGAGTATTTATTTTTCCTAGACCACCTTATACAGTTGCTGTAAACTCAGTTTTCATCTTTTGCTCAGTCTTGTGTGTTTCTTATCAGCCTTGAAGCAGTTTTAAGGTGGTAAACTAACATTGTTTCTGTAAGGAAATGTTCAGTGGAGGGAAGTTAAATTTCTGTGCTGAAGCTGAACTAATGCAGGTTAAAATTTAGATGAACAATGTTCACTATAGAGCTTTGGAACATCAATGAGAGAATTGCATGAATTCATTTGAAATGTGGGATGGAGAAGCAGGGTTGTATGACCGTATTATTGTGCTTTCTAGAAGCAGGGCTCAGGGAAGAGAGGTGAAATTTTGTGAATATGCTTCCCAGAGTTACAAATGATCTGATTATGAAGGTGAGTTTGCTGATCTTTGGTGCCTGTCCTTGAGAATGTCCAGAGACTCAGCAGGCCTTGCAAGATGCAACAAGAACTGAATTTCAATTGGACGATGAGTTGGATGGCCAAAAAAAATAGTAATTCCTTTGTCTACATGTACACATCTGATTTTAACAGGCTGATTATTTGCCCTGCTTTAAGACTTGGTTTCTGTGGAGTTTGGGCAACGCTTTGGTTTATTTTTATTATTTTACTTTATTTAAATTCAAGTTCCACAAATGTATTTTAAATATAGCAAAGTTACATTTGTCAAAGAGTAAAATTTTCACAACACATCTCTTCCACGTGTTTTGTTGTTGCTTTCCCTCTTGTTACAGAATGGGTACAGATGGCACCAGCTTTATTTTCTAAATTCATCCCAAATATTCTACCCCCTGCTGTGGAATCTGAGCTTCAGGAATATGCTGCTCAAGACCAGAAACTTCAAAGAGAGCTTATGCAGAATGGATTTACTAGGTAATAATTATTAGTTGTCAGTAGTAATTGTACTGGGTGGTGCTGAAACAATTAAAATGGATACACCTAAAAATATTGAAGAAATAATTTAAGAGTTTCACGAGTCAGAAATATGGCCTGTTTTCCACGTATTTTGGGCATTACCAACCCTGCAGATGGTACCAAAAAGCTGATGATCAGAAGTCTGGGAATATTTTCATGAAACAAACTGCTTACAGTTCATGCCTTGCTGTGCTTTGAGTGTGCATGTAATGCATGATCATGCTCTTGTTCAGCTTTTACTTTGGCCTTTTATTTTCTATAAGCTGACTTGTTTTTTTTCCATGATGCTTCTGCAAATGTCAGTCGGTGACATGTCCTTATTTGACTTTCAGAGCTATTTGTACAGTCAAGGTGTTTATTTTAAATAGGCATTTATCTTCTGAGTATTGAATTGGGGGGGATGGGGGGAGGGGTTGGAGAGCAAACAGCAAAAGAGAGAGTGGAAAATGTTCATAACCTATGTTGCTCACTCTGGGCTGTGCCTGTTGCTCTGTGCTCTTCTATTTAACTTGCCAGGCAGAAGCACAGAGCTTACACCACAGCACTGCACCACTTTTGCTGTAGTCTGGCAGCCCAAGGTCAGGCGGGGGAATCGTGCTCTGTTCCCGAGAGGCTCGTTTCTGCATGGAGAAAATACTGCTCTTCATCTTTCCTGTTAGCTGTGCAGCACCGAGAATCTGGTCCTGTAGTTTGAATGCCCGCTAAATGTGGGTCTGTTCATGACAGAATCATAATTAGTTTAGTGTTAGATGTAGTCCTGGATTTCATACTCTCTTGTGGTTTTCCTCAAATGTAATCTATTTCTTCAAAGCGTCATAAATTATTGAACTTCAAAACTCTACTACTGACCCAAATGCAGATGGTATTGTAGGTTCACCCCTTGTAAGGCTTTCTGTGGAGGAAATTATTATTTGTTATGCTATGCAGGAGTTAAGATGCTAAAAAGAAAGCCAGAAGAGCTTGGGCTGAGAAAACCATTACATTTGGTCCAAGAAACAGAAGTTGAAGCTGAGCAGGCATATAACACTGACAAAAGAATGTAATGCACAGGACAGAACAAAAAACGGAACACTTTAGTTTTGTCTGACTTTCAATCTTACCAACTCTGTAGGTGGCTTATAATAGTAATGCTTACAACTGCATTTGACCAGTTTCACTTAGCATAGAGAATTAAAAATGAAGTTTCAAGTAGTAACAGTCCATATCCACAAAAATAATCAGTGTCAAAGCTATTTTTTTCCCTAGGTACCTAAAATAAGCCAGACTTCTCATCTTGGCCATGAAATACTTTGGCTGGTACTGTGAGGATGCTGCTGTATAAAAGGCTAGAAAGGATCATAGGAAGGATATTGACCTCTGCCAAGGCTAGATCCCACCATGGTGCTCTCATCCTAGAGACTTGGTGGGATCTTTAGAATGTGTTTCAGCAACTCCTGTTTTATACAGAAAAGTAATTCTCTAGCACTGGAACTAATGCAAATCTATAGGAGCTGTTTCTGTCCTGTGTGATAGGTGAGGACAAAGAAGAGAGAAAGCTTGAGGATAGTCATACAAGGAAGAAGTAAAGGTTTCTGACACGTACTTTTTGCAACCCAATTTTTAGGAGTTCCTATACCTTTTGGCTTTCTGCAGTGAAAGTTTTGGTGTGCCTTGCAGGTTTAGAAAATTGCCCTACCTGAGCCTGTGCTTTTATGCAGCTGCTGGTTTTATGCAGCTTGCTTTCAAATTTTTAAATAAAAATGCAAATTAAAACTTTGCAGTGGAATAACTGATTGATGCCAGTCAGTCTCTGGTGAATGTTGTGCACAGTCTATTCCATGTGATTGTCCTGTCAGGGAGTCGGTGCAGTCTGGTAAACATGGAGTAACTGTAAAGTGTTAGTTTGTCATCAATAAAAGGACACAAATAAAAGAAAACTCAAGTACAGGCAGTATATCTGGTGCATGGCACTTTGCAGTGGTATTTGAAATGCATTTTATCTCAGTGTATTTCAAGTTGTTATGTGCTTCTTCCTGTGGTGTGAACATAGGTTATATGTATAACGTCTCAGAATTGTTCAGAGGTTATATTCCCATATATAAATATATATTCCTATGTATAAAAGGGCTGGTTTTTACCAAGTAGTGTGCCAGGTCTGTTCTCTTCTGGGTTAGTATGAAATGTCATGGGTTCTCCTCTAACTGCACCCAAAAATGGTGATGTCTTGCTGCTGTATTTCCTACAATAACCATGAGGAACACAGCCCAGTGAGGTGTCTTGAGGAATGTTAATGGCATGTCAGGTTCTAGCTGAAATAGTCAACTTACCAGCACTATTAAATACTATTGCTGCAGAAAATGGGAATACAAGACAGTTGCTTGGCAGTATTTCACTTGTGAAAGGCCTTAATCGAGGCGTACACAGCAGGTCCATCACCTTAAGAGTGGTTTCAAGGAAGAACACTTTGTATTATTAGAAAACCCCTCAATTTCTGCCAACTTCCAGCAAATAAATGTGAAATTACAACCACTGTGTTGAAGAGATACTGCGATCTCTCTTCCTTGTGTAATAATAGCAATAGCATCTCTATCCTCACAAGAAACTTGTGAAGCAGCAGGATTTTCCAGCTTTAAGAGTTTGTGTGCACAAGACAAAAGGAAAAGAATGTTTTCCAAGTCAATGGGAATTTGACTTCAGGTTTTCAGGAGCAATGATGTCATCTAATGTTTATACAACTTCAGTTATTGATTTAAATCTCTTGCTTGAAGAGGGAGTGTTGTCAGCTCAGCCTGGCTTAGAGTCTGATTGTTGGGTTTTCCAGAGCATCTTACCTTCTTGGACTTGATAGATGCAGAGTTTTCCATAAAGTTCTATAAAGTTTGAATTAAGGAAGACAATTTTATGCATGACTTAAGACCATGAGAATTTTCCCACATTTTCATTTTGTATTAAAACCAACCAAACAACTTATAAAAGCAAGCCTACTATCTCTAATAAAAGGATGAACTAATTAAATCTATTAAATGTAGCTTATACTTCTGTCTTAGTAGCAATGACTGCAGGATTCTCCGTTTACTATGTTTGTTTCTCAAGTCTGTGAAGTTTATGATTGTGCAGAGGTATTTCACTATTGCTTTCCCTTTTTATAAATCATGGGATGGTTTGAGTTGGAAGGGACGTTTAAAGGTCATCTAGTCCAACTGACCCTGCAATGAGCAGGGACGTCTTCAAGTTCAGGTTATCATGAAAATACCTTTCTTCCCCCTCTTTCCTAGAGGTGACCAGTCACGCAAGAGAGCAGGAGAAGAGTTAACTTACAGTAAGTATGCATCTAACCCTTCCCTCCAGTGTGCTGTGCAGTTGGGCAGCAGGTAGCGGTGGACTTCTGAGTTCGCAGGGGTGGTGAGGTGTCAGAGGCTGCATCTGCACATCTAGCTAGCTGTCTGCCAGTGTAACCTCTACCATTCTAAGTAATAATACAGACTTCTTGGTTCTAGAGCCTGGCTAGCTGTGCTAGGCTCCCACAGCCACCTCTAAGGTAGTAAGATAGCCTAGCTATCAAAGCTAAGATACTTCCACTTCATTTAAGTGGAAGCTGAGGTTTTGGGGAAAGAGAATGTATTTGTCCCAAGTCTCTGCTTGGTCATGATACACATAACAGGCAATGAAATGATAGGGCAGTCCACCTCTGATATCCATGACCCGCTGGTGCTGTGTGTTCCTGTCCATTGGCAGAACGGATTGTTTGAAGGGGTTGTCCTTTTCAGCTTGGAACCCTCTATTATGTGTCAGATGCAACCTGGGATCCACCTGTGATGAGATGCTAAAGGCAGTATTTGGCTAGAGTCATGCAGCAGGGAAGTTCTTTTCCATTTGTAGATGAAGTCTCTTGCTGTGTGTTTAACTGTGAGGTTCTTCTCTTTGTTATGCCTTAACTTTCCCTCAGTACAGATTAGGGAGTATGGGGAAGAGACATGGGGAAGAATGGAATTGCCATTCTCAGTTGATTGCTCTATTCCATACAGCCCTAATTTGGGTGCAGCCAGTCAAAAGTCCCATCTTCCATGCTGACTAAATATTTGGCAAGCAGAGAATCTAGTGCTGTACATTCGAAGTCAGGATTGAAATACAGGGTCCTGATTGTCATTAAATAGCCTTAGGGAAAGGGAAATAGTGTAGGTTCTGGTACTGTTGTTAACTTCAGTTCATCCTACTGCATTCTTTCCACCAAGTTTCCTCCTGTGCTTTATTTCCTACCATAAATGTCATGCAGTTTTATGATGAATTCTTAGTCAGACCTGAAATGACTGAGTGGACTTTTGCATGATATATCAGCTTCTCTTTATACTGTTAACATTTTGCCAGTAATAATGGGTTTTTTTGAGGCTGTTGGGGGAATGGGGAAAAGGACATAAAGTGGAAGTTTAATATGAGAGAATTTTTTTAACTTTTTATGTAATTTCAGATGGCTCATCAGCTTGTGCGAGCTCCAGGGGGTACAGATAGTGAATATACTGGATCAGCTTCTATTCCTGACCAGAACAAACACTGGAGGAGCGCAGGTAGTATCCGGAGCCTCCTTTGGCAACTGCTGATGCTCGACCTCTGACACGGACTATGCGTCAAAGAAGAGCTTTGGACTTTCTTCTTTATGTAATAAATTGTCAGTTGCTGCTACAATTGGGATGACTTGGAAAGACGATTCCTTGGTCTAGCCTATCAACAAGTTCATGTTCTACGATTTTTGTGAGGAATGCACCTTGAAAAACAATCCTTTCAAAGTGGAAATGGGCAGCCAAAATCAGCAGCTTCCAAAAGTGTTAGAATGGAAGAACCTTTTTTGCACTCTTTTTCTTAATATTAAGGACATTCTTAAAACTAGTTAACACGTCAGTGTATTAGTTTTTAAACTTCAAGGTATTTTCTGGAGCTTTTACTTAAATAATAAGAATAAAATTTCATTATTTTGCAGTATTTGTTTGTTAGTTTAAAAATTGTCACCTTTTAAGAGTTGGTCCCATATAAATGTATCTTCTGTCAGGGAGTTTTAAATTCTGGATTTTTCTTTTACCTGTGTGGGGTTTTGTTTGTTTGCTTTGGGTTAAGTTTTTGTTTTGTTACTTGGTATTTTGAAATCTGTTTTTCTGTGTGTTTGTACTCTGTGCCTTCAGCTTGTGCACTTTGCAACTTTATAGACCATATTTTGTTGCTGCAAAATGTGTTCTCGAGGAAAAACTTGATGTGTACAAACATGCTGCAAAGTTGCACTTTTTGCTTGCATTAATGGGAGGTGAATTTAAGGAGGAAGGAAGAAACATTTAACCTGTCGCGGTCATTTGTAGTGACTTGGAAGTTTGTCCCCTCTTATTTTTCATGTGTATTAGTGTTTATTGCTGGGACCAACTCTTCTAGAACACCTCTCATTGACTTTTCATTGGCTTCCATAATTGCAATAGATTGAGATGTGAAGTCCAGACTGAATGAAATACTAAGATGTGTTTTATGCTGTGCTATGTAGAAATATTGTGGGCAAAAATTCTCCAGCCCAGTAGGTCTACAAAGTGCATCTCTGTCAGCACAAACCAGATTTGCACCTGGTTGATGATCAGTGAACAATGGTACCTGTCCAAGATCACTTTGTGGCTCCTGTGCCACTTCTCCTGTTTCAGGGATGTGATGGGGTTGTGCCAGTGGATGTAGTCAGAATCAGGGTGTTGGGTGATGTAATATGTGCATGTGTACCCTTCAGCCTCCCAGCTGGTTGTAAACTCAGCTGGAGTTCTGGCTGAACCCAGTTCCAGGAGATCTGGACCTATGATCTAAATCCTAATGATCATGACATGGGTTTTCAGCAGTAGTATGGCTAACACAACGTTCATGAGGGGAGAAACATACTTGAAAAAGCAGTTTGACTATGGGGTTGTTTTTTGTTGTTTGTTTTGTTTATTACTCTGGGTTTATTTTTTATTGCCTTTAGTTATGAAGATAAATGAGTTGGTAACATAAAATCCTTCTGAAGTGAAACAAGTTTGTTCGGTTTTGTCTTGCACAACTCTTACACCTGCTTAAAAAAAAAAGCACACACAAAAGACCAACACAATCCCCTTTATGCTTGTACGATTTCATTACCAAATGCAGAAAAAGTTTAAAAAATAGATGTGGCAGGGACAAAGGTGGGTTTTTTTGTTGTTGTTGTTTGTGGCCAGGCTTCATGTAAGCGAATTTAATTTTATCAATTTCACATCAGCCACTTTGGCTATGCTGTGAAGTTTGGAGGGGGAGGGGGAAGAACGAGAAGGACACTGCTGTGATTGGGAGATTCAAATCTGAATTACCTGTATATTTCTTTGCATATTTGCAAAGCTTAATTAATTTTGAGGAAGCTTTTCTTTTACTATTAAAAATGAATGCTTTAGTGTTATTTTCTATGTAGAACAATACCAGCAGTCTTAATTTCATCCCCAGTAGTGGAAAACCAAACCATTCTGAGTAGGGCTTTTTTCAAATGTTGCTAGTGTTCTCTTCCACTTTGCTACCAGCTACTTAAGTTGAAGCAGAATTAGATTAAAACAGGGGTTTTGAAAACTTTGCTCAAGTATGCAGTGGAGAAGCTAATGAAGCCTAATAAGGGGCAAAAATGATTTGCCAGCTACCAGATTTTTGTCAGTTTTGGCTTTAAACAAACACTCTGATAGTGTCCTTAGCTTTAAAAATCACTGTTTTCTTAAATGATATTTGTGAGTTAAGAATAGATGCATTAACCTAATTTGGTTAAAGTTCTAGTTCACAGCACAGTAATCAAACTCTCTCATTTTTGTCAAGTGATCATAATTATTTTTTTTTCTGTTCTTAAAGTGCTTTTACTTCTTCAAGTTTGTAAATAATATGTAGTGCTTTTGCTTCACGTTGAGGCAAGAGTTCAACATTCATTTTATGCTGCATTATGCTTGGGACATAACGCCTAGAACAGTAATACCATCCAAAGGTAAAGCATTCCTGTCAGCGTGGTTCCCTGCGTAGGCACTGAGTGGAGTGTGGATGCTTCTCAGTCCTGTGTAGCATTCACTCGACCACCATACCTGAGAAATGTTTGTTAAGCACTGTATTATGTTGTAAATTTGGCATTAAAATTCCTGTATGTTTTGGCATTATTAATATAATGCTGAAATACTGTTGATCTGTCAGAGATGTTATCATTGTGACTGAGCATGAAGCAGAATACAACATGCGATACTAAATTACTTTGTTTCTCTGTAAAATTGCATTTTACTTGCAGTAAAACTAACTCAGCCAACTTGAGCATTGGTACTGTAAAGCCCCAATTACTGACAGCATGATCCTAAAAGCAGTACTTAATTTAACCAAATAACTTGTGGTAAATCCATTGCATTTGTAGCTTACTCTGTTAAGATTAAGCAGTAAAGTTGGTTATACAGTGGGTGTCCTTGTGATGTTACACTGGTTCTATAGCCAAACTTGCTACATTAAAATATTTTTAGATTAATTTCATTTCTTGATTTGGGAAATTGAAATATTTAAATTCATCCTGCTGACTACTGCAGTAATAGGCAGTTATCAATACGTGGCCAAGATGGCCTAATAAAAACTTTAAAGGGGGTGTGTGTCTAGCTAGTTAACTACTCCACTCTTCTCCGGTTGGATCTCCTTGGTGCCTTTCCGCAGCTGTTGAGGAAGTGTTTGTGGATGAGTACTTTGAAACAGAAGTTTTGACTGCTGTCGTTTGATAGAAATAGGATCAGCCAGATTGTCCATTTTAATTTTTCCCTAATACAATTGTTCACTTCCTACTGCTTTTCAAAGAAACAACCATAGAAACCAACCACAAGGGCCCTATTCTGAATGACTGAAAAATGTTTTCCATGTATGCCATGGTAACCCAAGCGGAAGGACACTGCTGCAGAATTACGGAATAAAAACCAGCTGCTTGAATTTGACTCTTGTCTTCAACCCAGCTGCAGCTGAAAGAAGACAAAGATATTTTGATGACTTGATGTGCACCAGATACCCAGAGGGCACTTTGTTCAGCTCACAATGGGCAAGTCAGGGTACGTTTAGGATCAATATAGTTCTTGACCACAATGGAAAGGTCCTGCTAGGTAGGAATGGAGACTGCTTGGGCTGGTGTAATTCCCTTTCTGATCTGTGGGGACTGTGAGATAACACAGAGTTAGTCACTGAAGGATGTCTTGCGTTCACAACTCATTTAACTTTCGAAATTGCTTTTCACAGCTGAATGCTGTAAATAAGTTTGTTAATGATATATGCTTTCATCAGTCACGTTTGCTTCACTGCTCTGAAGAGTTCCTTCACTGCTCTTGGAGCATCTCCACCAGAAGCCTTGAAATGCGTGTTAAAGATGACTGCATCTTTGTGGAGGTGTTTGCATGGTCTAACACCGAGCTGCAGACTATGCTCCCCACGTTGTCTGTGGGCATGGAAAACAGATGGACAGGCTTTGTGTGTCCCCCTTTCTCTGATCTGGGGTCTGTGGTAACAGACACATGTGCCTCCCTAGGACAAGGTGCAGCCTCCTCCGTGCTGTTTGTTTTGGCCAAGTGTGAACAGGGAGGCTGTGCAGTTGCTTTGCTGGGCTGATGTGTGCAAGTCATGTCAGTGCTGCAGCACGGACTCAGGTCCTGTCATGCACGTTCTCAGCACAGAGTGTGATCTCAGTCTGTAACTATTCTATCTTCTGTGAGAGGAAATGGACATCTTGGTCCTATTCAGTCCGTTATTTCTAGTCAAGATAAAGGAGAATTTGCAGTCGATTGTGATCTTTCCTTCTGGAGCTTTCCTGGGAAATATTCTCTAGCTGGTAGAGGAGAGGAATCTCTCTTCCACAGAAAAGGATTATGGGTCATCTCGCTCTGATTTTTGTCAGCTGGTCTCCAAGGCAACGTGGTGCAAGACAGGCAGTCATACTGAGTACACTGTGCTTATAGCACTGCTAGGCTTCA
This sequence comes from Chloroceryle amazona, assembly GCA_027560015.1. NCBI lineage: Eukaryota > Metazoa > Chordata > Aves > Coraciiformes > Cerylidae > Chloroceryle > Chloroceryle amazona. The sequence goes on along the minus strand of JANHFX010007860.1, from coordinate 99,363 downwards.
GTTCTGGATTTAATCTAGGATAAACAATGATCTTCTTGGGAGGCTTACAAACTTCAGATATTGATAATCACAGAAGGTGTGAACCACGGGTGGACTTACTCTGGAAGGTGTCATTCCAGTAATTACAGGTCAGGGGAAGCTATTTTGTCCCAAAGGATGTTACTTATTGTATAATAAATTGGTGTGATACTGGCTCAACAAGATATTTTTATACCCATAGTGCCTGTTAACAGAAAAAGTTCAGAGAATCTAAATTTCATCTTTATCAGCACTGAAACACACTGGCTTTGCATGAGGAGTGGTATCCCATGAGAGGAAGCCTTTACTTTCTGCCAGGAGGTGCAGAAGATCAGTGTTACCGCATTAGCAAAACAAGACAAACTTGCTGATTTGGCCTCACTTGAAAGCTCCTTGACAAAGTGCTTTGTACTTTGCTAGAGGGAGTGGAAGGATTAAACCTATATATCTTGACCTAACTTGAATGACTGGTTTAAGAGATTCCAAAATTTCATAGGCAATGAGTACTCAGAAATCCCTTCTGGCTCTCTCCCATCTGTCCCTGGGATGCTCTAGATACACTTGGTTAATGTTCCTCTTTCTGAGCTTCTAACAGATCTAATTAGCAGATGATGATGACAGCAGACTTATTTAGTAATAGCATTTACTGTCTCTTCGGTATTTTTTGACTAATCATTCCCTAAGAAAACCTGTTACAGTTTCTGAGATGACCTGAGTCTGAGACTGGTTTCTGTTATGAAGGCAGCAGGTAATTTATTTGTTAGTAGCATTTGCCATCTATCAGGAAATTGTATTGTTTTTGTACAGAGAACAGTTCATAAGATCATGTGTTCAGAGTACAAGATGGGTGGACGTCTGAAAGTGCTGCTGAAGAGCTGAGGTGGTCCATCTGCTTGGGTTCATGCTGCTGTCCTACAGAGGCACATAGAGACTGTAAAGTCAACGGCACTGTGAGCGTACACCCAGAAGTCTATACCATCAGTTACCATGGGCTAGCTGATGGGCTTCATACCTTCATGGTAACCTGTTTCTATGGCAGGAATGGCTGAGCAGTGACATGACACATCTGAAATGGGTTAAGGCTTGAACTCTTAAAATAACCTGTTTAAGGTGCCTGACTTAAATTCCCTCTATGGTCAATGTGAAGTGAAAGATTTCTCCAGCAGGTACTGGAGCACAGCACTAAATGGATATACTTCAGAATTTCCATTTTTGGGTCTCTGGTACTAGCTATGGCCTGCTGGTACTTGAACCCGTATCATCAAAGGAGCTGGAAGCCGATCTTGCCAGACAGGATCTGTCCTACCTGCACAGAATAAAAACAGGCCTGTTGAGTTCTTTTTCTTAATAACTTTTTTTTGTATGAAGTTTTTATTGAGCAGGCACCTGGTGTTCTCACTTGCTTGGATATCCCATGTTGTTCAACGTACACAGGTTTGATGTTATGTTGGGCTGAATCAGGCAGAATTTATCTGAGCTATAGAACCATTTCCCATAAAATACAGAGTTCCGTCATACCTGGTGATTATCTGCTTGTAATCTGAATAATCTCATTATCCTCTTTTGTTCCTTCAGTTACAACTTCTGAAAGCCTGTTCAAGTGATAATATGCTTTCCAATTATGGCTCCAATCTTCTACTTCAGAGAATGTCGCAGTTACTGAGCCCAGATATGCAGGAGAGAGACTCATGGAGTTAAATGAAATTTTCCATGCATATTTCTATTTCATGCTTCCCTCCAGGGATGTGTCATGGATTAAAGAACTGCACGTGCACTCCTTCGCTTCATTTATGTTTTGTCATAATAATGTTTTATTATTTTTTAATAATTTCCAGTGTTGAATTTGCCTTTTCTTAATAACTGCTGTGTATCAAGCTAACACTTGGAGCAAGCAGAAAAGAGCTCTCCCTTGGATGCTGAGTCTAAAGCTGAATCACATCAGGCAAGCTACAAAACCAGTCTCCTGCCAGAGCAGCAGTGACTGCTCTTGGCTGACGGAGGGCACTTTTCCACGTGCTCCAAAGAGTAGAGCTATGTGCTGAAGAAAGGGTGCTGAGCAGAGCAGGATTCCCTGGTGTTTGTGTAGGCACTGGTGGTGGGAGACCTGCCAGCCACCATGCCTGGGCTGGAGGTGTGTGTTGGGCTGGGGAGGATGTTGTTACTTGTACCACCGAATGGTGCTTATGTTTCCATTTAGCAATTCCCAGGGCAGAACAAACCTCCAAGCTTAAATTGATTTAGCTACTTTGCAGGCAGTCTGCGGTCGTATTTAAAGTATTTCAAGAGCTTTATTGATTTTTAAAGGCATCCTGGAATATAATACATGTGAAGTTAATTCCCAGTGGAGCTAATTTAACTTCCTGTTGGTCTGCATCATTAGAGTGATTTAGTTCAAGCTTACTTTAGTCTGATTAATTTATCTTGTGTTGAATACAAACAAATGTTCTGGCCTTTCTTAAATTATTCTCTATTTCTTCCATGGGCTTCATATGCACAGAAGAAAACCCCAACATACCTGGCTGCCTTTAACTGAACTCCTGCGACTTAATTTGATTGATATAAAGTACGGCTAATGAATTGAATTTAAACCAAGAAAGCTATATTCATACAGAAGAACTAATTCTTCTCTCAGGTAGATAAATTTCAGAAAACAGCTGGCTAGATAATCACTGAGAATTTTCAGAATTGTGAAGGGCTAATAGCAAAACCCTCGGGTCGTGTGGAACATGACGACTCATGAACAGAAAGGAGGGAGCATTTTACCACTTGGAAGTGCTCGTCTTTGATCACATGCTATGTTTGTGCAAAACTTGTGTGTGCCTCTGTAGGTACAACCTGAGCATCTTTTAGCTTCTCCAGTATATTGTCTGAAATGTGGAGTCTTCCACGTGGTTGTCAAATATTACCTCTGTCTTGGCTATCCAGTGTCTTCCGATCAGGAGATGCTGAATATTGTCAGATCTTCACCTTCTTTCCAAGCTCTATGGCATGCTCTTTGGGCTGCTCTCTGCATCTCTAAAAGCAGGTGCTGTGAGGAGAAGGGATGGGAGAGAATAAGACTACTCAGTGAAGGCAGGACCTCAGTGCAGGTAGGTGTTGTCTTTGTCCCTTTCTAAGGAGAAATAGGATGACCCAAATTCCCCTGGGTTTGGTAATCCTGTTTTAAACACTGCAATCTGTGCTTCTGGCTGTCCCAAGTAGGCTCTGAAGAGTCTTTATGTTGTGTTAAAGCTGTCTGTACTCTGACTGTCCTTGAGTGCTGCTCAGGAGTCTGACGTTTATCATCAGCAGTGTTCTGCAGCTGGCTGAGGCTGCTGTTGTCAAAGCAGCTTTATCTCTCTCTCTCTCCAGTGTGGTTGAGGTACTGGCAATCATTTAGCAGTGTTGCATTTAAATTCTCCTTAATGGTCGTATTACAGAAAAGATGAAAATATTGGCAGCCTGATGTTTCAAAACAGATTAAAATCTTAGGTACTTCTAGTGTTAACATAATTGCTTTCTTGGGAATGGGGGAATTAATTTAAATATATTTAAATTTTCTACCGGTAATTCTAGTCTGTTATTCTCTAGGTGTTGCTATGCTGTCAATCAGATTCTCCTGATACATGGTTTCTTGCAATGTATGATTTTCTTCTGCTGTCACTTTTTTGTAGTCTACTTCAATATGTAAGAAGTTGATGTCATTTACAGGTGTGTTCTTTCTGGGTTTTATTCTCAAGCCATCCAAACCTGTTAGTTCTTCTGCATTTCTCACTGAGTCAGAGCTGTCAGAAGGGCTTATTCCTACTTGGTGGAAGATGAAGAAATGAAACCCACCAGACTTCCAGTAATCTGCCTGATTACTGAAAGAGGGATTCCCTGGGGGCATCCGTGTGCTGAAAGATGGGTTGAATGTGTCCACCAGGCAGTGCCAGCTGGTATTTCAGGATGTCAGAGGTTTGTTTCACCTCAGAGTAACATTCTTCTTGTCCATATTTTAGTAAGACAATATGCTTTAAGTTTCTTTATATCATAGTGTTGCAAAAAAAACCCAACTTGCTCCGCAAAATGAAGTGGTGGTTGTAATGAAAACAGCAAAACAAGGTGATGCACAAAATGAACACTGAAGGACGCCAATGTTACAAAGTTCTGTCCCTGCTAAACTCAGCAGAAATTTCCCTTCAAAATACCAAATGCTGTGGGTTTGATCTGAAATGTTTGTGCAGCAAAGTGCTCAGCCATGCGGCTGCATCTACTCCTACACAAGGAAGGAAACAGCTTTCAGCTCTTCCTTAAATTATACACAAACCAAAGAGGGATGTTGTGTTAAACAGTGCCTTAAGTGAAGGATCCAGACATACAGAAACTGGTTAGGCAATAAATTAGGCAAGATATTAGAGTCTTCCGGGGTCTTGGACCTCAGAGAATTCATGGCAGGTCATTTCCTTTACCAAGAAATGCTGAAAGAGTTAATGTGGGCTCAGTTTGCTTGCAGTGTTTTCTGAGCAGTGGTGATGGGGGAGTGGAAAGGTTTGCCCAAAACAAATATCCCTGCTCACCGATCTTGAGGGATGGCAATACAGAAAAGGCTAAAGAAGCTACGTCTTGTGGCAGTATGAGTGGGCAGCCTGCACTATCTGCCAGACACAGCATGCTCGATCGCTAGGAGCATTTTGGGGTTTTCCCTCTCCCCCTGACAGCAAATGTGGTGCTGCTGAAGAGCAAGTGGGGTAAATGCCCAATTGCTTTGAGAGGAAGAGGCAAACTTTATCAGATCTTGTCAGGCCTCTTAAATGCAGGGTTTATCTAGATTTCTCTGTCAGCTAACAGAGCTGCCTTGCCTCTGGGTAAATACAAGGAAACCTGTGAGTTTGAATAGCATAATATTGCACAAAATGTCATTAAAGGTCATCTGATTTAATGTAGGCATGCAGGGCAGAGCAAGGCCTCTTGGCATGCTCGTTAACAGTCAGAGGGTGCTGCTTTCTAACCCACCCAAACTGTTATGTAGCCTTAAAACTCCAAGTTGTGTGCCATGTGGGGAACTTGGCTGCTCTCTTTCTAGTGAGCAGAAGCAGCGTGTGGATCTGCCAGGTTGCTGAGCGTGCCGTTGAGCCTGGTGCCCCCTCGGAGAGGAGGGATGGAGGAAAGTGGGAAATGTCAGTCACATTTCTGATAGTGTTTGTGGAGCAGGCAGCCAGAAAGGAGACTATGGTCACCCAGCCTGACCCTATTTTCTTTCCTCTTGGTGAGTTTCTGTTCAGTGCCAGTGAGTGCTTATAGAGCCTGGAGATAGAGAGAGGCCAATGCTGTTTGGAAGAGCTTTGTAAAGTGATCTTAACAACAACTTTGTGAATTTTACTAAGATTTCTTGCTATTGCCCTTAACATGGGCACATCAGTCCTGCAGCAGTGGTCTGTGACCTACAGGAATGGAGTCAGTGAGTTGAGATGTCTGGAGGAGTCTTTCTGTGTGGGAAGCTGCAGGTTTGGTATCTCTGACTCTGTTTGTCTGAACCACTTCAAGAACCCAGCTGCTCCTCACAAGCCTCCAGATGCCTGCATGCTATGATCTTGAGGTGGCCTTTGGGATGACTGTATGGTTCTCATTATTAAGATTTTTTCTGTAGTTCTCAGCATTTCCAGTAATTTTCTTCATAGCACATCCCTGAACCTGGCAGGTGACAGTATCTTCTGGGGGGAAGCAGGCACTCTGAGGGTTCGTGAAGGACTTTTGCTGGGGAGTGGGGATCTAAACCCGCATCTCCAGAGTGTAAGCCTCGTGCCTTAAAGCAACTTTCTTCTTTGCGGGCTTCCCCCTCCTGCATGCTCTCAGGCCCTACCTCCCACTTGTCAAGTCCTCTGGTTTCTCAAGATGATGTTCCTGAACATGATCATCACCTGTCCCTTCCCTGGCCCTCATCTCTTCAAGTACAGCAATGGACCCGTGAAACAGATGAAGTTCTAAATTAGATTGATATAATGCCCTGGTCCTCAAAAGGACTCTGACTCTTGCAAATCACAGCCTGGGTCCTGCAGGAAGAGATCCTCTGATCTCTGCCCACATCTCTGGGATGTTGTGGTTTGATGGGCACTTAACCAGCAGAAGTTCCTTTTCACCCCAGTGACCACATCAAGGTCAAGAGCTGGTTGTTACTTTTTGTACCAGGAAATGGGTAGCTCTGCAGGAAAACCCCCTAATGACTTTTGATATAGAACTTTAAGGCTGTAGCATAAAGAGACTTTTTGTTCCAGTTGCAAGGTCTTTTCCGTTGCTTAAAATCAGATTTTGCTTGATGTAATCCAGTGAACTCCAAAGTGCAGTTATTCACTAACATCAAAATTAATGTTAATGTTAGTGTAATGTAATTTATGAACAATTTAAAAAATCATTCAGCACTTATATTTGCGACAGAATTATAAGTTTAGGGGGAAAAAAAAATAAAATCTAGGTCTGCTTTTCCTCAGACCAATTCCTGGTCTGACAGACCCTTGTACAACAATTCCACAAATCCTTCTGGAACAAAGCAAGTAGGGAAGTCCTGATTCTGCCAGGATTGCTTACCTGCTATGAAGCCAGCAGGACTACTTGGAGCATAGGAGGAGCACATGGATCAGGTGTTGTGGGCTCAGGTCCTGCTCCCTTCCCAGCTACTGTGCACTGACATTTGCACATCCTGTGCTTCCTTGGTGAAAGGCTGGACTATTTCTGAGAGTGCAACCCACAAAGGTTGGAAATCCTAGTGCTGCTCTTTGCAGCCCCCAGTTTCATTTGCAGGTTGGTTTTTCTGAGCCATCCTTGTTATCATGATACCGATTTATGTTTTGCGATCTCTCTACTTGCTCTTTCTCTGCTGCCACTTTCCCATCACGTTGGCCATTGAAGGAACCTGAGGACGTGAAAGCTCCCCATGCCCTGAGCTATGGAATCTGCACAGACTATGGAGATTGGAACACATGGGGTTCTTTGAGAGAGAAACTGCTGTATGGTAAGGGAGGATGAGAGGGAGGATGCAAGTAATTGTGGAAACTTGAATTTCACTTCCTGTTGCACCTCAGCCATACCTGGTCATGTCAGTGTCTACTTCAACTGCTAAAAAAGCATCTGAGTATGGAAAAGCTGCTAAATACAGTGGAGCTCCAAGTCAGATATTTTTTTAGCAGTCTTCTGTCTAGTACTATAGGTGCTTTTCCATGTACTGAAGTACTTAGCTTCTAAAAGGTGACTTTTAGCCATCCTAAGCCTCCATTCCTCACCCATGAAGAGGATACAAGTGCTCTTCCATATCTTGGTTTTAGCTGTTTCACAAAGCAGGGTACTTGTCTGTCTTCCTACCAGCCCTACTAGCTCTGTTTCCTCATAGATGATGCTGCAGAGTACAAATGCAGACTTTTATTCCTTGATGAAATAATTCAGAATCTTGAGGAAGTCTTTGTCAGATTATGATGTGCTCTCTGCCATGCATCGCATTGTCTCGTTCAGGCTGTGCGTCCCCTTGTGCACAGCAGGGTGTTGATGGAGATTGCACCTTCGAAATACTACAGTAGCTGCAGCTGTGGCTGGTGCTGCTCAGTCTCTAAGATGGTGCTTTAGGTAACGAGGGATCTAGTTCCTTCAAAAGAGCAGTTCCGTAGCGTGGCTGGTTGTGCTCGATACAGCACGTGCATCTGCTGTAATTGCCTTTCTCAGATATTGTTTCCTCTGCTTTTCTGCCTCATGGAAGGATGTGGAGGTGGTAACTGCCACCAGATGAACAGATCCTGTCCTGACTGACATTCTTCACACCACTTCTGTGATTCCCAGTTGATTTGGCTGCTCCCTGGAGGTTCCAAACCTGGCATCAGGAGGAGGTATTAATCCCCACAAGCTACTCCTGCCTTTCTCTGCACAATGCAGGAAATTAAGAGGGTTGGATGTAATTTCCACAGGTAGAACTCCACAGAAGCATGTGCAACATGTGGACACAAGTACCAGAGAGGTTGATGTGCACATTACCCACTCTGGTCAGTTCACATGCCAGACAAGTTCAGCCTCTTGTTCTGTAGCTGGAAGAAGGCCTGTATACTAAGCTCCTCCTTTTCCACCTAGTATGAAGAACATGGCAGGTCCTTGCAGTGACCTCCAACACATAGTGAAGGGATTTTTGTTAAAGGTGTCACATCACTTTTGTGTTCAACCTCTGGTGACTTGGTAGCCTTCCCAGTCTGTGTACCTCATCTAAGCACCCTAAGATGTGGGTGGGGTTTTGAGGAGATTGAAGTCTCCCCATAGTTCTGGTTTGGACAGAGAAGCTGCTGAGGTTTTTCTGTGGGCTGTGGCCCTCTCTTTCCCATGACAGAGACAAAATGACAGCTTGCCACAAGGTCCTGCTTGTAGGATTCACTTCATCAGACATAAGTCATAGGGTTTCTGCAGCACCTTCAGCTGAAGCAAGCTCTCTGAAGGCTGACTGAGCCTTTCACAAAGACTTTCTCATTGAATCCTCCCATTGCTGGGTTTCCCAGTGTCTGCAGGGTAGCAGTAGCAGGCAGCAAGCCTTCCTCGCCTCACGACTTTGTTCCTCTTTTCTGTTAGCTCCCTGTGTGAAATTTGTGTTTACTCTCTTGTACTGGTCTTGGGCCATCTTTAATAGTCTCTCTGTGTATTATCATCTTTAAATGATGCTTTTTATTCACTGTCAACTCTGTAAGCACATGATTGACATTCAAAGTGATGGTATTGGTGCTCTTTTCCTTTTTTTTTTTTTTTGGAGCCAGAGGTGAGATGGTTCAGGGAGTGAAGCAAGCAAACAACCCAGCAAAACCAGGAAGGTGAGTGGTTTTCTGCTGCATGCCCTCTCTGAATCATCTGCCTGCATAATCTAGGAGGTACGAGCCTCCTGTACAGGAGAATTGCTCTGGAGAGCACTAGTGCTAAAGTCAGTTTCATAGAATGGTTTGAGTTGGAAGGGACCTTGAAGATCATCTAGTTTCAACCTGCCTGCCATGGGCAGGGACACCTCCCACTGGACCAGGTTGCTCAAAGCCCATGACAGCAGAATAGAGGGGGAGAATCACCTTGCTCAACCTGCTGGCCACACTTATTTTGATGTAGCCCAGGATGGGATTTGCCTTCTGGACTGCAAGTGCAGATTAATAAATGTGTATGCTTAATAAATAAGCCCCTCTTACCTGCTGAAAAACCACATATCAGGTTCCTGGGGCATTTCTTCATTTTTGGTGGCCATGGGTGTTGCTACTTTTCTTAACGGTCAGATAACAGCTGCAGAGTGATATTGGTGATGATCCGTACTGTGTGTAATTGGTGGCTGCTGCTCCAAGGCCGTGGTGCAAATAGATCCTGTGCCAGCCTAAAATGATTCATGAGGGTAAGAGCAGAGTTTGCTCTTTGTGGTAGATCTTTGCATTTTGTTGGCTGAAAGGCAGTCTATAAAGACATCTGTTCTGCAGGAATGTTTTCATCACACACAAAAAAATAATTTAAAATGTGTAATCCATTATAACACTCAACTTGAAGAGTTTCAATTCCCTTCTGTATGAGACTTTAGATACATGTCTGTGTCTGGTAACTGCTTTCAGGAGCTTTAAAACTGTCTAGTTGGATACTCAGAAATCAAGCTCAGAACTGTCCTTTTTGTTAGTGATTTGGTTTTGCTGAAACCATTTACTATTTATTTTTAATTAGTTGATTCCTTCAAATTCATTTTACCAGCTGTCTGCTTACATTGCTTCGTTGTGGCAAAAAGATGATGCAAAATGACTTGCTGCAAAATCCTAGCCTCAGTAAACTTAATGGTCTTGATTGAAAGAAAGTGAGCAATAGAGCCTAGAGGCCTCACCTTCTTCATTTGCATTCAGAAATAATTGATTGGCACCTAGGGAATTGCCCATCATGAGGTGGCATCTGCACTCCAGTCTTGTTCATGGAATGGTCTGGCTTTTTCTCTAAATTCCTGAAATCAAAAGAAAAAATATTTATAGAACACACTTCAATTCTATTATTAATAAATCCACAACTATATATTTGACCTGTAGCTATGATCAAACAAACAGAGGCAGATGAAAATCACTAGACGGACATTTGTTTGATCAAAGGCAAGTTGAACATTGCATTGAAAATCAAGCATGATTTCACCTGCTATTGAGCAGTGCCCAAGTGTATACCTGAAGTGACAGCTTAAATAAACATAACGGGTAACCAAAGGCCATTAAGCTCTTCGTGATTCAGAAACGTGTTGATGTGCTTTAGAGATTTCACAATGAGCAGTCATTAGTAATTGCCATGAACTGTCTTTGGAGCAAACATTGTTCCAGTCCAGTGTTCCTGATATGGTAGTGCTGACTACAAATTCTTCCTTTCTCTTTTGGCAGTTATATAGTATTAACAAACTTCCTGGTCCCATGCCTCTTGCTAAAGATGCTCTTAAAAAGAGTGACACAAATTACTGTTGGCTTACCACTGGCTATGAATTCACTTTTCATTAGGAACTGCCACAAAAGCAGTGCTTGCTTTAATCAGCCCTAGTGTCATTGTTTGGAAGGGCTTGCAGGGTTCACTGGCTTTCTCAACTTGATCTGCGCTCACGGTAACGAGGCATCAAGCTAATGAGACCATTGCCATTACAATTACCAGCTTATTAAATCCTAATTAGGGACCCAATTCTGCTAGGTGCTGAGGGCTGGTTGTAAGTAGCTGAATATTTTCATGTGCCCATTTTTGATCTCTAGTTGAAAGTGGTACTTGAAGAGTATTGAAGCTCCCTGTTCACGTATAAGGTTTGTTTCAGTGTTAATAGGGTAATTGACCCTAATGATGTTGGCTGGTGTGTAATGGTCAGAGCTGCCTTTCCTTCCTCTGAGAAGCCTGGCATCAATGCCGTTGTTAAATGGGCTGTGATTCACATGGCAGGAGGCTGCATGGTGCTGAAGGACAATATTTCCTATATAATGTGTTGTGGCAGATTGTTTTCTGCACATTCATGCACTAGTGAAAGAAGTTTGCAACTTTATTGTTCTTCAGTGCCAATTAAATGTAAACTCAACGTTAGCCAGACATGCTTCCTCCTGAATAAACAACTCAATTCTGTCCTCCCGAGGCTGGAAGTTTTTTAATATGCAGTGTCTCTTTTAGAATTTAATTTCCAAATGACCTTCCCACCGCCTGTTTTCTATTCTGCACGAGTTACTGAGCTGAGCAGATAGTGTTGGTACAATAACAAGGCACTTGCCAGAAGTGCAGTAAGGAGCATCTCTCATGTCTGCCATGGGCTGGTTGTTTTGATGTTGTTTCTTTCAGGAGAAGATTGTGCAAACTCTTCTTGATTTTCACCTTGTGGAGATGAAGTTTTAGGCTCACCTTTGCTAGCCTGTGGAGTTCTGCTATACCAGCTTGTCCTGGTTCGAGTGAAAGCAGAACTAAATCTGTTCAGTGATTTTACTTTTCAGTTCAATACTTCTACCTGCACTTTCTGCAGTTAGCAGCCTGTTTTCACGGACAGTGTCTGCTGCTGGCAGTGATAACACCCCATGGTTAGAGGAACTACCAAGGACTGGTGTGCAGACCAGGGCCACTGCTGGATCTTGTGTGCCACACTGGGGGGTGCAGGAAAGTGAAAGGCTGCACCCACAGGGAGGAGCAGACAGGGCAGATGACCCCAAACTGACCAGCAAGGTATTCCAGCCCATATACAGCATATTTGATATAAAGCAGAGGGATCCGAAGGGTCTATAGGGTTTAGTTTATTTGCTTGCTTGCTAGTTTTGTTTTGCTTGCTAGCTTGCTTGCTTGCTCACTCGCCCTCTTTCTGGGGGCTCCCAGGCTCTTCTCCCCTCTTGTACTGCTTCCTCGGAGCATCCAAGGAGACTCTGTCCCTTCTGCCTTCGATCCCAATCGGTGTGTTCCTGAATCCAGCTCCTGAACACAGCTCCCATCTGCTGTGGGGCCTAGGCTGGGACGTCCCAGTGCCTGCTTCACAGCACCAGTGGTGACAGTGATGTAGTTACCATCAGGGGGTTGGGTTCCATACTGGTTCTGTATATATTTGCACGTATTCTATTTTATTATTATTCTCATTAAAGCTGTTCTAGTTTCCTTTTCTAGTCACTAAGTCTCTCTCCCTTATTCCTTTACTCTTCCCCTTTGGGGAGGGAGGGAGGTTAACAGAGAGTGTCTGTTATAGGTCTAAGGGGCTGCCCTGACCCTAAACCATGACACAGCTTCTAGGAAGAAAATGATCTCTATCCGAGCTGAAACCAGGATAATGACAAATATGTCTGCAGGATTTGAACTGTTTTGTCTCAGCCTGCCAGCAGCAGCTGCTCTTAGGTTTGGAGAGGCAACGCTGTGCAAAATGTGCTCCCTTCTCACCCATCAATCTCCAAAGCCTGGGCTTAGGGAGAGACTTCAGGGGTAGGTCCCCTACAAAAAAAGGGACTGAGATTTGTCCATCAGTCTCTATATACACCTGTGTACATGCATACATACATCAAGCAGGTTCTTTCCATCACAGAACCTCTCTGCTGTCGACCAAGAAGGCAGGACTCCTTGTGTTGCTGTAACAGATCTGGCGTTCTCCATAGATGCTATGTAAAGTTAACATTGCAGCAGCCTTGTCCTATCCCAGTCTTTCTCATACCTTTTTTTCTACACTGTACCATTCCTGTTTACCTCTCAGCAACCCCTGCTGAAGCAGTTTGCTGCTTTGTTTGAGGCAACGCTGTTCCCAGTGATGCTGCATGAGCGTATGATGCCAGATGTCTTGTACTGCAAACAGCTGCATGAAAGCAATCTTGTCCTGTTTGAACTTAAGCTGACTTTTGTCATAGGTGTCTTTTAAGACCCTTAACTTTTAGTCCTCTGTCTTCTCTCAGTGGGGTCATCTGCATCTCTGAAACTGAACTCGAATGGGGCTCCCATGAATCCATTCCTCCAAAATGGTGCCCTATTAACTTTTGAAAAGCTAGTGAAATGGAATGAGGGTAAATTTTCAGGCTTATTTGAAGTAATTTTTTTTTTTGTGTTGCTATTGTGTTACAGAAGAGAACTAATTTCCCGAGTTTGATCTTGATGTCTCTCCCAGGGCTCTCTGTGTCTCTGAAGAAGCTGTCTCTAGTGCTCAGGGTGCTTGAGACAATTCTTGGTTATAGAGGGTTGTTAACATTGTATAACAGAACATTCAAATGCTTAGTTTTATTCACTGGATCTGTACTTGCCATGTTAATTGGAAGAATGATGTCTTGTCTTTGTTATGTGAGTGGTGAATTGAATGCTAAATTTGGCAGCCAAATTGCATTTCTGCTTCTTTCCCTCTCTAACTCCTCCCCAGGTTAAAGATTCATCATGACTTGGAGCAGTCCACATCTTTACTGGGATTTCTGCTGCATACAGCTTGTGACCATTAGAGACTAAAGACTCTTCCTGCTGGTTGCTTCCCTGCCTTTCCCTTTGCAACTCGTCCTTCTGGATCTAAAGTTAGATCTTTCACTTAGCAACCTTGCTAATGAGAAGTGAGATCGAGACTAAGTGAGCATTTTACCTCATAAGCAGAAATTCTGTTATGTGACATCTGGGTAGTTTCCATGCAGAACAGGTTTAGAGTCTTAAGAAACGTGGAGGAAATACCCTGTCTTCTAGTAAAAGAATATTTCACAAGGGTGCATTTCTACCTTCATGTTCCAGTTTTAAGTTATTCCTTTAACTTGGCAGTAAGGCAAAACTGTGTAAAGCAGGTAAAAAAATCCATATCTTAAAAGGGAATTCCAAAAATTAATTTCTCAGCTATTCAGTATTGGAAAAGGTCTTGTCTATTTAGTTTCTTCTCCCCCACAATGTGAAATTTGAACAAAGCACTTAGATGTTACCGTGGTAATTGGGCTTTAGAGCATTTTGAAATACACAGTCCTAAAACTGTGTCACAGAGAGTGTCAAAGGAGAGATTTTTGGGCCATGAATATTCCTGAGAAAACCCAATTTATATCCTAACTTTGAAAATATGTTCTTGGCATGCTACTAATCCCATTATTTTATTTCATTCTGAGGAAAGATCTGATTCCAGCCTAGAGAATTGTCACTGGGCCAGCTGTCATGCTTTTTGTAGCATAGAATGCTTCTTTCCTTCCACTCCCCTTACAGTCTTGCTATTCTACTACTTTGAATTAGCAAATCTATGATCTTACATTTAGAAATATAGAATGCTTGGGGTTGGAAGGGACCTTTAAAAGTCATGTAGTCCAACCACCCCTGTGGTGAACAGAGACATCTTAAATTAGATCAGGTTGCTCAGAGTCCCATCAAGCCTGACTTTGAATGTTTCCAGGGATGGGGCACCTACCACCTCTTTGGTCTCTTGCTAGGCACTTGTGTTAAAGACAGCAGAGGAAAAACTGCACTTGATGTACCCAAGCTTAGTCCAAGTGATCCTCTGTGCCTGGCTAAGAGCTTGTTTTTGTGTCTGCTTTGAGGCATCTCTTTTTGCACTTAAAATAGTCTTGTGCTTTGTAGAGAGCTGCTTGATAAGACACTGGACCAAGAAATAATAAATTGGGATTCCAACTTCACATCAACCCCTCATTGCGCTGTTCAATGGTACAAACACTGTCCCAGAGTAGGAGACACTGAGCTGTAAGACACCAGTTGATTAAGAATTTTCTAGGTTTGCATAGCGGTTATCTCAAGCAGGCAGATGATCTGCAGACAATCTAATTTTCGTCTGCTTTGCTCCCAGTCTCTTCCCAGATCTCCCCTGTATGAAATCGGCTGAACATTAAATGAATGAGTTGATTCTGGCAGGATTAAGGCATGAAATCATTATGCAGCTCTGCTTGGAAATGTCATGGCTACTGGTTTTGCAGCTGATATTACTGATCTGATTACCTGGGCAATGCTGGCCTTTCAAGACTCTGCTCCCCAGCAGGCTCTTGGTACTCCCCTCCAATTATGTAAAATTTGGCCATTTCTCACATCTCCTCTGCCACCACCCATGAATCCAACCTTCCTTACTCTCATCTCTGTAATGCCTGTCAGCTTCTTAGGCTCTTGTCAATCATGTTCAGCAATTTCTCATATCACGTCCAGGAGTTTTCTACATCTTTCCCAGTTACGTTAATCTCAGGCAAGGACCTCAGCAGCAGCCAACCCAAGCAGTTACAGAAACACAAAGACACAAGTATGATGAAGCCTGTTGCTGCCACAAGTCACCAAACCAGAATCACATCTGCTGTGGAGAGAAGTGATTCCCCATCCATGTAGCTTTTCATGGGTTATCTCTTTATGGGTCACTGTGGGACTTTGATAGTCTGCAGGAGAAGCCAAAGTGAAGCTCTTCACAAAACAGTCACAAGAAGGAAGACTTAAACATGCATTTGGGGTGCTGTTATTCATCCAAGAGTTTTATAGAAATGGCTAGAGTCTTCCAAATATAGCACTTGGTTTACTAATTAGACCCAGCAGAAACAATCTGTCAAATTTATTTGAAACCTTCAGCCTCACAGAGACTTGTATTTATTTGTATTGTATTGTATTGAATCCCAGAGAAAAAATGAAGAGTCAGTGTTAAGGACTGTACAAAGCTCAGGGAGACATGAATCTGTGATATCAATCTCTTAATTACAGTGGTTTCATTTCCTGAAACCTTTATTCTCTGGCATAACTGCATTGAAAGATCTCAGTTGCAATTAACCTTTAAATGCTTAGACAGTTGCAAGGACTGTTGAATTCCTTAATGCATTTAGAGATTAAGGATGCCTTCTGAGGGTTGGAACTCAGCTTGTGGGCTGTCTGGGATGGGTCATTTCCGTTGTTTCTTCCTTATTTAGATTTTGTGCCATATGATGTTCCTTTGTACTTACTAATTTCCTCCAGGTCTCCACTGTCACACCTTCAACCATGCCCTTGGGCTTGATGCTGCAGTCAAGGTAAAACCAAGTGGCTGCTGTCCAGGATAGGCTTCAAGGAAATCAGTGAGCTTTATTTTTATTGTTATCAAGTGTTTCTCTGCAAAGACAGACTTGTGGAGACCCAGATAAGGCACTGAACTGTAGACTCCTGAGCACACTGCATCCCTTTCTATTTGCTCTGTGAACAACACATGCTGCAACCCATGCCTTTACCATAGTCTTAAGCTCATGCAAGACTCCACTTGTTGCTTGAAAGAAGGCTATTTCAGGGATACATTTCACCAGAATTAATATTCCTAAACTTCTCCAGTTTTCCAGCAAAATTTGACTACAGCAGCTATTTATGTAAGACATTTATTCCTGGCCAGGGAGCATAGTGCTGCTGTTTGAGCCATTCATTGAAGACAGGAGTTGTTCTATATATCTGTTGCTATGTGAATGGCATGTTCTGACTTTCACACCTCTTTGTGCATCTATTATAGTGGAAAACAATAATTTTCCCTATCTTGCACACAAGGTATGAGGCTTAATTTATCCCTGGAAGTGCTCCAAGGTGATTGATTCAATGTGCATTAAAATGCATGGTTTTGTTCTATGTCTGGTAAATAGGTAGGTCTGATATTCAGGTCTTGATCAGGCTCTTTGAATAAAGGAAAATTTAGCATGTTGGTGGTGATGGAGGAGGCTCTGGCACAGCAGATCAGAAAGAGAAAAGGGTAATGAGAACTTGTAATGACTGATAACTGCAGGAACTCTGATCAGACAGATTAAGGCAATTACTGATGGGATAATGGCCAAAATTACTACTTTTTTTTTTTTGATACAGAGGTGAATAGCTAAAAAGCAGAGAAATGTGCTCAAATGAACAGGTATCTTTCATACAGTGTTTATTTTTTTGCTGTTGTCTTTTTTTTTTTTTTCCCTTTGCTAATTGTGATGCAAACTACTTGGCAAAAGAGGCTGACAAACCTGGGTGACTGAGCAGGGGAGCAACACGTGGGAGCAGGGAGGGGATGTGGTGCCTGTGTGTGCTGCTGGTGGGACCACCTCTGGAGAGAGTGTCTCTACATATGTGTTTAAAATAAAGTAGAAAAAGTAGAGAGCAGGTAGAAAAGGACCAGAGAAAAGAAAACAGCCTGGCAACTGGAGAGTCAATCTGACATGCCTGCTTAGTTAATGGAAATGCTGGAAGGCCACTTGAATAGAGTGTGCTAATGCCTTCAGGGAGATTATTCTTGGTGTTAAAAGGGGTCTTTTATATAGAAACAGAAGTAATAGTGATAGGGACTGATTAGAAGTGAAGCTGAACAAATTAAGAGCAATTTCTTTTAAAGATATCGGATACTGGAAGAAGCTGCTGGGAGGGCGACAGGTTCTCTGCATCCAGATATCTCCATGTCTGGACTGGCTCATTGTTAAGAATTCAATCTTTTCCTAGCTACGTTCTGTACTTCAGTCAGGTGCAGATTTTTCTGTTTCCAAGGCAAGCAGGCTGGAGCTACATGTAAGAGTGTTTCAGCAGAGAATGGGTGATCATCACCCCTGCCTGGCCGTGGGTGCTGCATGAGCCCTGCTTAGGGACTGGCTCTGGGGAACAGCTCTGCTCTGTGGCAAACCCAGCCCTCGGGCTTTAAAGCATCACGTTAGAAAATCATTCCCCTAGACCTATGGGCCAGAGCCAGTGAGCCAGGGAAGGCAGAAGCCACCTGCAGCTGAGCTTGGCCCTGCCCACAAATCCTACAGAAGAAAAACCTTCCCAAGAGGAATTGTAGATGCTTTAGTGAACAATTCCTGTGATAGCCCTTTAGTGTGTTTTAAATCACGTGGCAAGTTGCAGGCCTCTGCATAGGTCTGTGCATTGACATATAGAGTGAAATCCCTACAGTAATCATAAGAACTGTGATTAAAGAGCTGTGTCACACGGGTGAGGCATGTGAGGCTGGTATTGAATCAGGTTGTTGATCCTTGAAGGTGAATTTCCTGTTACTGATGTTGATGCTGATAATTCTTTCTTTCTTTTCCTAAGGTAGAGGAGACAAGCGTGAGATCAGCCTGGTGCAGGTGGCTGGCTCTGCTGGGAATGCAGACGTGTGCTGAGGGGGTGGATGAATTGCACTGACATTAACGTTGGCAGGGCCTGCTTTAGATGTGTACAAAACCAAGATGGTGGTACCGATGAAGTCTGGCTCTGGTACAAAGCACTTCAAAATAAATAGCTTAAGGATTGAAGCCAGTTCTGGCTTGTCACTTATGGTGGGGCATGAGAGTTGGTGCAGAAGCCCCTGTAGTGGGAATGGGGTAGATGTGAAGAGTCCTGTGCCCTGGGCAAGGATCTGTCTCCTTCTCCAAGGAGTTTCTCCAGGGTGTGGGACCTGGAGACCGGTCGTAACATTTGACCTCCCTATTTTAAGTAGGAAGCCCTTGCACTCTGTGAAGTCTGTGCAGCTTTTCTGAGGTGAAGGAGAACTGGGACTACTGCCCACTCTCTGGGTGCAGTGGTAATGTGGTGTTCACTGCCTCTGCATGGTGCTCAGCAGATGCAGGTCATGGTGGAAGTCAAGGCGGATGCACTTGCAGATTCAGTGGCTTCCAGAAGGGAAGTGAATAGTGGCAGTGAGTCTGTAACTAGCGCATGCTTTGGCTCTGCTTGGAGGAGTGGATTTATTCACCTTCATTTTAGAGAGGATTCCTCAAGGGTGGGGATGACTCTCAAGGTGGACTGCAGGTGAGGAGGGGAAGGAAAGACATCAGATATAACTGTTTGCCTTGTGTTTTCCTTCCAGACACCTAGTATAAACCACAAGAAGAAAACAGATGGGCAATGACTCTGCATCTGTCTGTTTCTCTCCCTCCATCACCAGGTCTGGCAGAGTGCCCAGACTGTTCCTGTGAGCTCTTGAGCAACTGCAAAAAGCGCACACAAGTTGTGCTGTTTGCCAAGCTTGGGACTGCAACCAAGCTCAAAGCAAAAGCTCAAGTTAAACCCCCAGGTTTCATGAGCTTGCTCTTTGTATTTGAGAAGACCATCTACTCACCCTTAACAGGAAGACATCAGCTTGAGAGAAATAGATGTAAATCCTCAAAAATCAAAGACCAGCCCAATATCAATATTGTATACTTCTCCCTGGCAAGGCAAACCAAGAGACTTGGAGCACCCCCTCAGTATGTTATTGCACTTCATATGTGAGGGGATCATTTTCAGGCAGGGAGACATTAGATACTGAGGTGCTCCCTGATTCTGAGGTGATGGGCTGAATTCACAAAGTCTAAGGAAAATATTTCACCTAAACACTTCACATAAATATATGCCTAGATATGTAGGCATCGGGGGGATGGAGGGGGGAAGGCAAAAGCAATCTTATAAACAAACAAATAAGAAAAAAGGACAGCCTTTTGCAGAAAGAAATATTTCAGAGTCTGAAAGCAAGCAAACCTAGAAATCCCACAAGGAGAAGTTGTGCAGGTTTATTCTTTTGCTTTGAATCTCATTTTAGTTTCTCATTCCTCCTGCATTTTCTGTGAAGCGTTCCAGTTGCTTGGCTGCCCTGGGTGCCGTCTTCTCCTATTTCCACACACAACCTGGGGAATCTTTTATGCAAAGAGCCATTTTCCCTGATTTGACCCTGCAACCGTGATGTCTGTGAAAATGAGGTGGAGCAATGATGCATAAATCATCACCAGGGTTTTCCCTATGATGTGCAGGTGAATGATCTGACACTGCCCTAGCACAGCGCTGGTTTGGGGGTATTCTCCCTGTGCTCCTGCTGGGAGCATTTGATGGTGGCACTGAACTGTGGAGAGCTCAAGGAGGAACAGTTCCTCCTTGGGGCCATGAGGTGTGGGTGGGAGGTGAGGTACGGGTAAATGGCACTCCCCACCCCTGCAGGGGCTCTTGCACAATCCTTCCCTATTGCTGTGCTCAGAGGAGCCGTAGCTGCACCATAAGCATCATCTTCTCCTGCAGGAAGAACAACCCAACAGCTTGTAGGGAAGCTCCAAGGGATGAGGTTCTGCTGCCTCTTCCACGTCCATCTTTTTATCTGTTTAAAACAGACACCTTGTCCTCTTCTCAGCTTGCATAAGTGGCAGCACAACATGGTATTGCTGGGCTTGGCCAGTTCCACCAGCCCCGGTCCTTTTACTCTGAGCTGGGCTTTTGTTCCCTGGCCACGGGCTGGCCTTTGCAGTGAGGCAAGCAAGACCTTTTCCCCTTGGTGGTGGGTACAGAGGGCAGACCCAGTCTGGCCTGTGCTGAAGACACAAAAAGGGGGTTAGTTCCCAAAAAGGGGGTGAACAACAGAAGAGGGGGAGGGTTTTGTGCAGGTCACTTGTGCCTGCGGGTTTACCCTTGTGGAGTCAGAAAGTAGCTCAGCTTTGTGGTGACAACTGTTCCTGCACAAGGTGAATCTTGTGCACACAGTCCTTGCTTTAGCATTAGGCAGCTTTGGAGTTCCTCTATTCAAAGGAGAAAGCCAGGTGAATGATATGGGGATGATAAATGGCCCTCAGCTTTTGCATGCTGGCTGTGACTGGCTTCTCTCTGGGAGGTAGATAAGGCTTGTGATTTGGAAACAGCCAAACATGGGAATGTTAAGAGGGAATGTTGATGAATAATGTCACTTTCCAGATAATGTTTTGCTTCTAATCCTGAATGGTTTTTGGATGATACTGATGATGAAGGATCTGGTCTGAACTGGAATTTAAAGCAAATCTTGCTTCTTGGAATAGGCTAAAAATCCCCAAACCCCAAACTTACGCAAATGCAGAGCAAGTTTTGCTTTAATTTTTATATTAAGTCATCACTTTTTGTAAATGATCTCTCTGACCTTGTGTTGTCACAAGGACAAAATACATTTTCACCAGGAATGTGGAGATGAAGTCAATTTTCACAGCAGCAGGAAACCAGCCAGGGCTTGCCTGGCTGCTGGAAGCTTGCTTCATCGGGAAACAGGAGAGTGAGTAATTCTGATCGTCAGACCTGAAGTCAGGCACAAAATAGTCCTTAGTATGCTGTATAGCTGCATTTAGCTTGAGATCTGCACTCTGTCTTATTCTTGGCTGATGAGATGATTGGTGATGACAAGTTTCCCCAAGGGACCTCAGCTCTGGTCCTGTCCAGTCTGGGCTAAGAAGATAATAAATTTAAGTACTAATCCATTTAGGCTGAAAATGTGGTTCCAGAAGATGTTTGCTAGTACCATTCCATGAGAACAGGTGCAGTGAATATTTCCCATATATATTTGTAAAATCATTCTAAATATATGCATTTATTTTTATAAGCGCTTGACATTCCATAAAGTATCGACAGCCCACAGTGCACCCCTGCTAGACTAACTCTGCAACAACCCTACCGAGCAGTAAGGAGCCTGATGCTTTTATAGTCTGATTAATGGCTGCAGGAGACTCCACGGGCTTCTTCTGGGCTGCAGAGAGCACCAGTGGAGAAAAGCCTTCTGGCTGAGAGCTGGGGCAGGGTAGAGCCCTGGGGCTTTTGGCTCTTCCTTCTGACTTCCGTTCCCTCACATCTGCTGCAGGCAGTGTCCCAGGAGATGTTCAGCCAAACCCAGTGTACCATTATGGAATGAGAAATGTGTTGTCTTTTGTAGCCCCCACGCTCATCTGGCCCATTCAGTTTGGATGATACTCAGGCAGTGCCCTTAGATAACTAGTGAGGAAACTCTTTGAAGGTGGTTTGAACTGAATCCAGCTGAAAGGTTTTCAACAGAGGGAATTGACCCCGAAAGATGGATGTGAATGTGCCATGAATATAGAGAAATGTTAGTGAATTGTTTCAGTTGAAGGGGAAAAAGAATAATTTTATTATTTGGAAGCACTGACTTTCTTTTTATTTGAAACATTAACTTTTCATTGAGCAGCTTCCCTTATTTAAAATTTGATCCAACAGCAAATGTTAGTAAATGGATCTAAATGACCTTTCAAGTCAAACAATTTTGCAGGCTGACTCCAAGCAGAGTGTTCTTATTTGCTTGTCCCAATGACAACTTGAAAAGAAAATTTTCAAGTTTGTTTTATCTGGAGACAAAGCATTTTCCAAAGTTCATCCCAAACCCCTGAAAAAATTAATTATTTATCAAGTCTTAGTCACTAGTTGGCAAACAACATTATTTTACTTTGGCTAAAGTAAATTTATTGGAATTGTAAATTAAAAAATAGAAGTATTTATTTTCCAATTAACTCTAGGTAATTTTACATTTCACACTAATGTATAGTGATACTTTGATACTGATACACAGTTTCCTTTAAGGTTACTTTAATGCCTGTGTCAAAATTAGACCTATGAATTTTTTTTTATTCTTTAATGCTAATTGATGAATTTAACAGCTTTCAGTGATCTTTATGACATGAAGCTTCCCAGAACTGACTTAATTAAAGATGAGATGGAATCAGAGTGAATTTTTAAAAAGTCTGGTTTAATATTCCCTATTAAAATTCTCCTGTATTACTCAGCTGTCAGAGATGGAATGGAATTTATCATTAAGTTATTCACTTAGATAAGTAAATGAACCTGCAGCTTTAATTGAAATGAAAGTGAAAAAAGGCAGCAGGGAGCTACACGTGACAAGTTCACTTCCTGGCAGACTTCTTGGCATTATTAAATTGTCCAGACATAGTTTGAGGAGGATCCTTTGAGTTTCTACTTTTGATATTTTAAATCTGCAACCATGTCTACAAATACACGCACTCCCAGCAGCGTTCAGCTCAGCTCTTCTCTTTATGTTGAGCCTGAAGGGGATTACAAGTCAGGATTACAAGATCTGGCCTCTAATACATCGATTATTCCAAGTGCACCCTAAAACATTCTTTCCTGCCCTCACCATCTTGTTGCAAACTAATTGCAGAGAAATAAAGCAATGGCTGAAAAGGAAGAAGGCTGTGTGATACAGGCTCGGACACAGGTGCCTGTCTTGCTGTGCACCAAAGACATTTTTTACATAGCTACTTAGTTTCTGTTGCTGTGGCTCATGGTAACTGTGCTGGAGAAGGGCTTTCTGTAGAGTGCATACAATCAGTGTTTGGCCGTTATGAGAGACAAATTGGTTGAATGAAGCCATGTGCTATTCATAATTATTTTCACAACACTTGCTGAATTCATTTTAAAATATCCTGAAATGTGTGGAAAGCCTAACTATAGAAAATCGTGACTAATGGGAGAAAGAGAAGCTTGCAATGCAAAGCCTGGAACTAGGGATGATTTTGTCCATTAGCGACTTATCAAATTCTGTAAGAAGGGTGGTAAAAAGATAGATGTGGGGGGGTCCAATAATGGTGAAAGCATTTGTTAAACCCACAAACATACAGCAGTCTGTGAGCCTGCTTGACGTGGCATGTGTAGAGAGGGAGGGAGGGGGCAAAGACAGCAAGGAGGCTGAAGCAAAGCAAAGGCTGCTGATGAGAAGCCCCATACAAGTTTTCTCTGGTGTGTTGTCACTGCGATGCTTTTGGAGAAACTAGATCCAACCTTAGTTTGTAAGAGGAAGCATAAAGCTGTGCTTGCCCCACAACAGAGTGATGTTCGAACCAGCAGGTAAGTCTATTTTCCCCGTTTTCCATAGGAAGAACGTCGCTTCATACTGGTTTGTACTGGGATCTGACTGTTTCCCTCTCTGCATGGCTCAGCTCTGCTGGTTGACGTATGCTGACAGAGGGCAGGGCAGCACTTGCTTCATTATCCACTTTTATTTGCTGGTCCCAGAGAGGATGCAGCAGCCTGCAGAAATTGGTGCTCCCCTTGAACCCTGATGCTTTTCTTCCCAGTGTCAGAAAGCATGCAATGCTTCAAAGCTATTTTCACTGTGGCAACTTTCTGGGGCTGGTGTGGAATAATTACTCAAGGTGATGTAGAAATTGAACTTGTATTAAAGGTCTGACATTGTTCACACATTAAGGAAAGGTATAATATTGAAGAAGCTCCCAGGTTGGAGCGCAACTGGTATGCAAGGGATCCATTCTACAGTGGTTCCTGGGACAACGCTGCCTGCAAAACAGCACGGAGAGTGGAGCAAAGACTCTGTGGCCAGGCTCTGTAAATCGCCACAGAGGGGGGAACTTTGTGGTACCACAGAACTGACAAGCTGCCTGTTTACCACCTTGGGCTAACAGTCTGTCATGTTTTGGCAAAGTGCTGTCCCTTCTCTCATGTGAACTTTGCTCATTGTAATGTCAAGATAATACCAAAACATTCCTCCATCCTAAAGGCTACGTGCCTCCGAAGTGTGACTGCTCCTTATGGGGCTTGGGCTCTGAATTCTTCTTAATCTATACTTTAAAAGTGAAGAAAGAGAATTTTACACCAGTCATAATAAAGGTATGTATGGCTAGAGTCCCTCAAGCTTCACCTCAAAGATAAAAAATAATACAGAAGTGGCTTGAGAAAGGGGGAATGTTAGGGAAGATACCATCTTGAACAAGTCAGGGGAGATTTCGTCACAGTCTGCCTCTGACTTCTGGGAGCAGTTGATGAGCTGAGCCTCCCTTCCTGCCCCTAGGGATGCCTTTGGGTAAGATCTGGACTATTCCGAGTTCTAGCTCGAGGAAATTTAGGATTCTCTATAAAGAGTTGCATTCTGATTTCATGTCCTGTATTATTTATACTCAATACTTGCACATGCTTTTGCAGACTGTATATTTATCACTGGCAATCCATAAGAACCTGTATCTCCCTTGCTTTAATAAACTGCACTACTGGTTAAGCTTCAAAAGTTTTTTACTGGATGCTGCCAAACTCTCTAAGTCTGGCCGTGTGAGTCCGTGGAACACAACTGAGCTGAAAGTGCAGCACTATTGGTGCAGCACTGTTAGTGCAGCTGCAGTTGTGACAGTTCAAAGCATTGAACACAACCGGACTAATAGTGCCAAAGTGGACTCACTCTGATCACTCAGAACCTGACCTATCCTATTCCAGCTATCTGAGCACAAGATGGAATAAAAGGAGGTTTATTTTCTGCCAAATTACCCTTTTATGTGACAGCTGTGCACCCACTCCTGTGAAGCTGGCCAGTGTTCTGCTGTGTTTTTGTGTCATCTGCATTCTGCAGGCTCTCAAGTCTGCCTGATGGGGTCTGTGTGTGGTGTCAGGTTGTGGTACGGGGAAGGCTATTGGATGAGGTGGGAAATGGTGAATCCTCAAGTGGTGCACTGTGTGTCACCGTGCACACACCTGTGAAAACACTTGCTATTTCAGGGGTTAAATTTATCTTCTGGCTGGAGGTGAGGATGCTGGAGGTAGAGGAGAGGAGGGTGCACGGGTGCAGCATACTGTGCCATGCAGAATGTAACTACAAAGAGAAAATATTCCCTTCAGTTGCTGTTAGACCTCCACCATTTTGGCTTTTATACATAGCTGCAACTTAGACGCCACGTAAGAAATCCTGATCTGTTTATCACAGAGCAATTGCCAAACTATGTAATCTTAATTTTAATTAACAGGTCTGGAGAAAATAGAAGCTCATAAATTCAGTGCTCTCTTGGGGCTCAAGTGATTTGAATGCAGTACTAGTTCAAACTTCAGCATCTCTTCTACTGCACCTGCAGCTCTCCTATATTGCCTTTTCTGGCTGACTCTTGTTATTATTCTGCCAGTAAGTACTGTCTGTACCAAGAGGTCGTAAAAGGAAAGGCATTATACTGCTGGCTGTTGCATTCAATAGACCTTTCCTATCACTAGGATCCCCCTGAATGGTGGAATAGTCTTACTAAAACATTTTCTAGCTACTTCTCCAAGTGTGAATTTTCCAAGACCCAAAAACTAGTTTCTGGGTTTCTCCAAAGATTCCTGCTACCTCCTGCTACAAAAATGTCTTAGTTCTTCGTCATATGAAGGTAAAAATAGATGATATCTTGCACAGTGCTTGCTGTCACAGACTTGTTTTCTAGGAGCCTCTAACTTCTGGAGCAAGCGAGATTGATACAACAATGGAAAGCAAACTGGCAAACCTGTGCTCTCCTCTCTGAATAGAGACAAAACTGTTGTTCAAGGCGTTGAAGGTGAATTTGTTTCTTGGACTCATGTCAGATTCTGTTTCCTGTAGAACAACAGTGCATTCCAAACCGAGAGACAACATAGTTTTCGGGGTCTCATCATATTCTTCCTTGAAGATGTGAGTAGAAGAAGAATGATGTATTTCAAAATCTGCATTTTAGTGGTGACTTCCACATGTATGCTACTGGACTATGAACAAGCCTGGGTAATTGCTTCCTTGCCTCCTGGACACCAGGACTGATGCATGCTCGCATATATATCATGCATCCTAATGAATGTGTCATGAAGCCCTCTGGCACTCACCCCTTGTGACCTGCTCAGCGAAGGGAGGTAGCTTTGCATTTCTGATAGCAATGGCGTGGCGGGTATCGTTGAAAGACAAAATTAAGTCTTTAATCTCATAAGCATACTTTGGTTTGAATTTAATTTAGGTATAATTTTTATTACAAGAAAATGCATGTTTACTCGAAAATCATGTGACTGGGAAACTGATATATTCACTTTAAACCCTCCAGGGAAGCTGATCAAAGGCAGGCAGGAGAGCTGCATGCCTACAGGTTGCAGTCTTCCTCCAAAATCCCAGCCAATATGCTGAACTCATTTATTGCCTACCTGTAGTGGTATATGATTATTGATACTATCTTAATTCATTTTCCATTATTATTATGGAAATTTTTCCCTTAACTGTTTTATTCTACAGCTTTGCTGTGAACCAAGGAAACTAAATGACTTGTGGGATTGAGGTTGGCTGCGGTGTAACATCTGAAATCAGCATAGGAATAGAAGAGTTTTAATAAATAACACCAAAGGAAATGAACAAAGGACAAGTGTTTATGAAGGGTTACTGGAAAGCAGTTTAAGGGAAAAGGGAAGGGTGCTGGTGGATCGTTTCTTATAGCCTGCACTAGGAAAGAGAAATGCATGTCTATACCTAGACTGCAGATACCACAGGCTGCAATAGCTAAAGAAAGATTTTTTTTGTGGTTACAGTATTTGTGTTCATTTTTAACTCTCCTTCTTGGGAAAGGTGGTGTGAATCACGGCTTAAGAGTGTTTGTGTCTGCTCCTCTGTCCCCACCCCTGAACATGAGCTGGAGAGGTCTGGCTCTGCCAAGGCAGCGAGGCCTGTCCCATCTCTTTGAGGGAGGGCTCTGCCCTCTTCCCAACCAGCGTTTCAGAGACATCAGGTCCATATCCAGGCTGACAGACAGTCTGAAGCCTTTGTGACGTGGCCATTGCCTTGGCTCCAGGTAACGCTACCTGCTGCTTAATGAACAATACCTGCATTTGTGTAGCATTATTTGCCTTTGACAAATTCCATGAACTCACTTTATACAAACTCTTTGGGAACTCTGAAGATTTAAGAAAACACTAAAATGTTGATTTGTTCATTTTTCTCTCCTTCCTCTAAATGTGAGTTGTTAGTGAAGTGATTTTTAAAAGCAAGTACTTCTAAATGACAACAAATATTCATCTGAGGTTTGGGATCTAATGGGCTTTTTTAACAAATGGGTTAAATAAACTAAATCCCAATGTTTAGCACATGGCTTGAATTGTGTTTGCGAGTGCCATGCACATCTCTAAGCGCCCTTGAAAAATGGAAAGTATCATATTTATTTACATAGCCACATAGTGCCACAGCCAGCTCTCTGCTCTTTAGCATTCAGAAAGTAGCAATTACTGTGCGTTCCTCAGGAAAAAAAAAAGTGTGTTCTGGTGGCTGTAAAGGAATATGATTCATCCCTGTGAGGAAAATGATACTAATACAACATAATACAGTCGCTCCCTTTGGTTATATCACAAAAGATTAGTCAAATTACAGATACCATTTGTGTACAAAATGTACATAACAACATGTAATGCAAACAGAAGAATGGTTTATTGCCTAATTGAGGGAAAATACTGTCTCTGTCAGCTTCCCTTTGTTCTCAGAATAGCATGTCCCAGTATATATTCTGCTGGGGTGTGCACATGCTCCACAGGAACTTCACACTAATAAGCAAAAGACAGTCTTAGGCACATTTCCCAATTGCTATGGCATTATGGGACTCCTGGATGCTCAAGGAAAGTGTTATGGGGGCACTGAAATCACAATTCCTTTGCTTATGTTATTCCAAGTGCCAAATTTGTGAGGAGAACCCCAGGTCTTCAGCTTTGCCCTTAGTATATGTCCTTCAGGCTGCTTTCCTCACAAGGACCCTGAGAAGTTATGTAATCCACAGAGCTCTGGCGATGGTAAGCAAAGGCACGCTGGGCTATGGCCTGAGAGGTGGGAGGGCTGTGCTGACCCCTGCTCTCACGCTAACGCAGTGGTTCCAGCTGAGGATGTTGCTGTCCCCAGCTGCTTTGTGTGCAGCCCTACCAGGGCAGCTACCCCCTCACTTCTGCTGGCAGACCCCTCCTATGTTGGCTGAATAATCTCTTAAAACCAGTTAAGCTCATTGTTGGCCCAGGAAGTGGTTGTGTGACCAGCTCAGGGGCACCTGATGGGGCAGAAAGAAGCATCTGGGCTTGGCCGGATGCAAACTGAAGGAGCTGGGGACAGCATACAGAAAATGGGCAGTGATCCCACTGAATGCTGCACCATTGCTCCTTCCCTCTCAGTAGCAAAGATCACAGACTTTATTTAGAAATAGTGATGCAGACTTTTAATATTTTAAGTATTTTGATATTTTAGATATTTTGACATTTTAAATATATTTTGTATTTGTTATTTTTACCACTTTAATATTTAAAATATTTTGATTAACAATATTTTGATATTTAAAATATTTTGATAACTATTTTTAACATGTTTAATGTTTTACAATAACTTTTCTGCAGAGGTGAGGATTGCCTTGCCTCTTTGCGTGAGGTTTTGTGAAGGAACCAGTCTTTGCCACAGCATCAGCAGTGTGTGCACGTCCTTATTTTCAAAGTAGCAAAAATATTATAAGGTGTTAGTTGTCCTTTGTTCTTTGCAGATAGAGAAGTTCATAGCAAAACTATTATGATTATCACCCCTCTTAGCAAGAGTTATTGTTGATTTCTGCTGTTATCATCCAAGAAGCTCTCGAGTGTTGACTGCTCCCCTGGAGACTGCTCCTAGCGCACTAAGGCACGGCAGTGTGAGAACCTGTTAGGTATGTGGGAGCACCCACAGTTAAGCTACTCGGTTTGATAAAAAAGAAGGCACCAGCTGAAAAGACTCCAGTCTTCTCTGTGTGTACCAAAAAGGACAAGGGTCCTACTTACATATAGCAAGTGATGAGCGTAAAGAGTTGGCTACATGGTATTTATTCAGATAAGTATCTCTGACCTTTGAAGGCAGAAATGACACTGTAAGCTGCTAGCAGGCATTTGGTGAGTGATGTATGTAACACCACCCTGTGTATGAGCGACTTTCATTTTTTCAAGTAGGTGCAAACTGGATTTTGTGAATATTAAGGGAGTTTTCCGAGTGTCTACAATGAAATACGTTGTACAAGGCTGTGATCCATCCGGTGGAGATGAGTGTAGTAGCAGTGTGATCTGTACACAGCGATCTACAGATCTGGACCTACTGGAAAAATGTAGGCATATGGACTCAAGCACATATGTACCCTGCACGGCCAGGTTGCTAAATGGAACAAGTTGGAAACTGGATTTTCTCTTCAATGAATAACTCACACTCTTGATAGAATGTGACAGTTTCTAGCAGAATGAAATTCTGAAAACAAATTTCAAATTAATGGAAAGATTTTAATAAAATTGGAAGGTTCGGTTGATTTTTAATGCTGAAAACCTTGGAAATTTCTGGATGACAAATCTTTCAGGGGGAAGAATTAAAGTTGTCTGAGGGGGGGAAGGGTTTGTGGGATTGTGCCATTTTTCATGTTAGCAAATTGAAGC
>JANHFX010007860.1:45296-69503 GCA_027560015.1 Chloroceryle amazona | reverse complement strand
GGGGGAAGAATTAAAGTTGTCTGAGGGGGGGAAGGGTTTGTGGGATTGTGCCATTTTTCATGTTAGCAAATTGAAGCCACTATAAAATTCCATTTTGAGGGATGAACTACGGGTCTTTGCATATGGTATATAGTCCAGAGCAATCTCTAAGCTATTCCACCAATTTACCCTGTTAGAGAGGAAACTATACATATTTTTTGTGAGTTTGGAGTGGAGTCCCAACCGTATTTCCTTTGACTTGCTCCCATCAGGAGGAATAGAGCTTTTAACGAAAAGGATAATGTTAGACTAGTCAGACTTCTATTACCAATTTAAGGAGTGCTTGGGCGAGCTATAAACATGATAGGGTTTCTATTGCTGATGTGATTTAACAGAAAAGTACCTGACTGCTGAAGCAGTTCCTTTAGGTGTTTCAATATGCCCCTTGGGGTAGTTAATAACTCTAGCACATACCATTTGCTGCAGGACCAAAGGACGTGCTTTGTTCTGATATTTGCACAGCCCTTGGTACCCTGAGTATTTAAAAATCAATTTTAATGCTTTTGAAATAACTAATTGGTCATTATCCTCTTTTAATTCCAGCCTCCCTTACCCTCCCCTCTTCAATCTGTTCTCTTCAGCGTTCCCTGATCTTTCTGAGCCAAAGAGGAATATGAATCCCAGAGTGGAGAGAGTCCCTTGTCAGGGCATCCCTATGGGACCAACCTGTGTCACCTTGTGAGCCAGCAGCTCCTGAGCATTCCCCATCAAGGGGGTGGCTCCACCACCTGCTCCTCAGCTATATCCAGTACTGTGGCAACTTGGTTACCTGAGTTTCTGAGATTTACTTGGACAAGAAACAAGCTCCAGGTTTGGCATTACATAGGTGAAGACTCGTAAGTGTGGTTTAGCAGTAGATACAGATAAATTACCCTGCTGGTTCAAATAAAATAAAAATAATGTTACTGAATATTAGCTGATATTTAAAAGAGCTTCATCCCCAAAACTGTAATTCTACCAGCTATACTCCTGTGAGTAGAACAATTCATCACAGAATAAAAACTGCTAAAAGCTGGTGTCATCAGGGATAGGACTTTACGCAACTCATAAACACAGCATGGAATCCCTCAGGATGAAAACTGCAATTTGATGCACTTTCCATGAAATCATGTTAAGTAAGTTGGAAATCCATTGCAAAACAACTGTAAATTCAAACTCTTGAAGCTTGTATTAGAAAAGGGTTTTGTTGAATAAGTCCTTTCCCTCCCCCTCCCTGAGTCTGGAATGATATTGTGGAGAGTTCCTTTCTGTATCAAGATACTTCTCCCATCTTTGATGGGTTTTTTAATGCTTCTTTGTAATGGCTGTGCTTGTGCTGGTTTTGTTAATGACCATCCATACATCCATATTGCCATTCCAAAGGCTCTATAATAACCCAGCAGGTTGAAACTGCTGCAGGTGTCAGCTTAGAAATGCATTACCAATATACAGGAGGAGAATTCTGCCTGTATGAGTTATGAATGCATACATAAGATGAAGGACAAACTTTCTTGTTTTATTTGAATCATGGGTTGCTGGGCTTTGATGTGAATTACTCTTTTGAGTGAATATCAATAGAGTTAACTGAACTTCAACATGGCTGGCGCTGCACCAAGCGCGTAATTTATGGGACTTGTGCTATCTTCTTCAATTCAAGGCAAACTGTTGGCATAAGAAAAGGCTAATCCCTTCCATTCCCAGCTGCAGATGTACTCAAATATGGCTCAGATATGTAGATTACAATTGATTTTGGAAAGAGCTATTTATGTCTTGGTGTTCTGAGGCTACATAGTCTGTAGTGAGCTGTCAGGCGATGTGAGAAGCTAGGCTTAGTTCAGGCAAACCTGAAGCTGATAAACTCTAACCTCAAGGAGGATTATTTTACAGATTTATGGCATTCTCTTGGCAGCCTTGATTGTTCAGACTGACTGAGTTGCCTGATCCACAAACATAGTTTTAACATCTCTGGCAGCAGAAATAGAGGTGAACAATCTCTTTGTGTTGTGTCTTTTTCAATGTGTACTGGGTAAGACAACTTAAAAAAAAAAAAAACAGGTGTTTTTAATATATAACATGAAGTTTTGAAACCTTTCAGTTTGCTGCTTGTTAAAACAGCTCAAAGTTTAATCAATCCAAGAGTCACAATCAGTTGCAATTCCTGCTTTCATGGGCAGCTCCATTATATCACTGAATTTGACCCTGGTGTATTTTGTAATAAAGCCACAAGTAAGATTAGTACTGAGGAAAGTTCTCATTGAGTCATTGAGTCCAGCAATCTCTCCTCCTCCAAACAAAGAGCATCCCAGCTCCGTGGAGAGACCCTTGTAAATTAGGCACTCACTCACAGAGCTTGAACCCTGGATGTTCATCACAGCTCTGTGACAGTAGGAGCAACAGACCCCTGAGATTTTTGCAAAGTGTTCTGAATCCAGCCATTCCTGGCTTAGTCTTTTTGTTCTTGCTCAAATTCTCTTCCTGTTCTGAGGGGGTTTTGGCCACAAGTCACAGTACTTCAAGAAGATAAAGATTAGCCATTTTCTGTTGTCGGCTTCTTTTTTCCTTTGTAAAAAAAGCATGTTTTTCTCTTGGAATTCAGACTACTTTTACTCAGCTGGGGGAGAGAGTTTAGTCCCATAGAAGAGTAGTTAAACTAAATTTTATGTGAGCTGTGTGTAGTTCTCTCTGAGCTGCTAGTGTTCCTTCATGATGATCTAGATTCATGAGTTGTCTGTAGGTTCCTGTGTCACAGAGCAGCACATCCTAATTATAATGTAGAGATCCTGTAGTGTGGACTAGATTGCTGAGATATCTGGGTAGCTGATAATGTAATCCAAGTTCCCTATTTAATGTCAACATTTCAATTAAAAGTGAATTAGCATGTCTTTTACACAAGGTTGCTCATTTGAATAAGGGTTCAGCCTCTCTTTAGAGTATACAGCAGTTTCTTTCCAAGGCAGGGTACCCTGCAATATATCTAAAGTGAGACAGGAGAGAAAGCCTTAAAGTTCTTGCCTCACTTGATGAAAAAAAATGGTGCAAGGGGGAATATAGCAGAACAGGCAACCTCTGGTGTGTGTTTCTGCTGTAGTTCACAACAGTTTCATCTCCAGAGACACAAGTCACCTTCAGTTACTAGGACTGTTGGTTTTGGTTGCTTCAGCTCAAAAGTAACTTCTTGATGCTTTTTAACTTCAAATTTTTAAATTATTAGTGTTAATATAGGTGAGCTAATTTTCCTGGAATTCCTTTACTCTTATAG
Source organism: Chloroceryle amazona (assembly GCA_027560015.1). NCBI lineage: Eukaryota > Metazoa > Chordata > Aves > Coraciiformes > Cerylidae > Chloroceryle > Chloroceryle amazona. The sequence goes on along the minus strand of JANHFX010007860.1, from coordinate 66,226 downwards.
GTTCTCCAGGTCTGGTTACAGCACAGGGATCATCTTCCTTTGACTGCAGGTTGCTCCAGGTCTAGCTGCTACTTTTTCTGATAGGAGACCTGAAGGGTGAAGAAGCCGAGCTTCAGTTCCCATAAAGCACCAAAGTAACATTTTTAATTAAAAGTATTTCTATTCTCTCCTGAAATTGTTGTTCAAAAGAACCATACCATCTGGAGAACATTTTGCTGAAACAATATTTTACTTCAGGTTTCAGGGGAAAGAGAAGACATTTCCAGTTCTGCAATTCCAATAGGCTTTGAAATGCAGCTGAGAACAGCAAAGATAACACAAAGTCCTCCAGCTGTTTAGAGGCCCAGAGATCATTTTTGCCTGTCTTTTCTCTCTTTGTGGTAATAACTTTACTTATTTTTAGGTGGTTAGATACTAATGAGTGGCTCTTTACAAAAACAAATAAATATATACACGAACAGATGAAGGCAAGGGAATTAAAGTGCTTTCATTGATGCTGGGAATTTTACGCAGCATAGGGATATGCCCACATATACGGGGTGTCCTTTGTCTCTAAACTTCAGAATTTGTTAAGCATTTGACAACATATCCTCTAAGACTTGCAGTTTGCCATCTGTCATTTACACCAGATCATTGCTCATTTTTAACAATTATTAGTTGCTACAAAACCAAGCCACAGTAGCTGCAGATTTAAGTTGTGCAGGTTACAATGTTTATCACTACGATGCAGAAATTTCTACTAGGGGAGAAATGCACAGCAGTCACTTATTTTCAGCTCTGGATTTTGGTAGAAATAGATAATACTAGTTTTCTTTAAAAGTACTTTGGACTTTTCCACTTCCTTAATGTGTCTTTCCCATGTAATCTTCCATTTTTTTTAATGGGAGGTGTATTTGTGATTCCTTTTACTTTTTTGATGTTGTTGTTGTTGTTGGGGTTTTTTTAACCTAAAAAGGTTAGTTTTCCTGTTCCTCTCCAACCTATGATATGAAAATGTAACTATCCTTCCGTAAACTAGCCAGTTCCATTTGATAAAACCTGGCAAGTGCTGACATGCTGGACAACATGTTTCTGGCTAGCGAACAGTGATCAGAATGAGGAGAAAGAGAACAGCATGTGTGTTTCTGGAGCTGCTGAATATGAAACAGCTGAGAATCATTTGGGTCAGCAGTAATTGAATAATCACACCTAGTTTAGCAACCTAGAAGGTAGGTGTCTGATCTTAGGTGGTGGCCCAAGATCCCATTATGAAAAGTGAGGGGGAGAGAAAAAACACCACCATAAAGGGTGTCTACACTTACTGCAGCTGGAAATGAACTACCAGCTCTCTTCCACTGATTACAGGACACCTTGATAACCTACTGAGATTAGATAGCTACAGCTAAAGAGGATGAATCCCATTCTCTCTCTCTTTGAGACATATTTGACTTAGCCATCCTATAATTTATGTGAACTCCTATAAACGAAAGGTGATTATCCACCCCCTTGGTGACCAATGATGTAGAATTTAAAGCCAGGAGGGTCCATTTGATCTTACTGTATGCAATACACTGCTAAATTTCTGGAGCATTTGCTATTCTCACCTAAAGTATGATTTGTGTTTTGGGCTGAGGTATGTGTTTCAGGAAGGCACATCAAGGCTGGCTAAAAAGACTGGAAGGAATGGAGACTGGTGAGTGACTATTTTGGAAGTAGTAGAAACAGTCTTGAGCATTTTACATGAATTAACTCTTTTTGTTTTCCTTTCATTTGAGTTTGTCTGGCATCAGTTTACTGCTGTAGGCTCTTTCACTGCTTGAAAAGGAAACTTTCAGCATACATTTCATACCCATGAAAAGACTCATTGCTCTTTGTTTCTTTGGTTTAAATTTCAATTAACTCTGTGTGCAACATGGTTCCAGTTGCTTTGTGTTACTGCTCATATCTGCTCAACGGCTGCTACTCATTTCTGCTCTTTTTTACTTCCACGTATGCATGGAAGTCCTGATTCTAAATACTTCTATTTAATGACTTGCCTGTAGATAATATGATTTTTGGGTTTCACGTGGCATCTGGGGCTCCAAGAGGGTGTTAGTCTTCCTTAGGTGTTGCATCCTATCTGCTAGCCCCATGTGAATGTCTTAAATGCTGTAAAGTGTCTCAAACATCCTAGTTGACTATATTTAGAGAGCTGAATCAATCCCTTACTATCATACAGCACTACCTTTTTCTTTGTTACATCATACAGCTCTTAGGTACAAACAGGGAGACCGCATTTACCTGCTCTGAGATGTTACCATCTGCCATCTGGTGAGGCAGGAAATGACTATGTGCAAAGAAAAGATGATTAGCTTAAATAACTTCCTAACAGAAGGCCTGAATGAGGTGATCTGCGGTCTTTAGAAACAAATTATTTTCTTCTAGTACTGTGGACTTCTGACGTAAAGGTACAAAATTCTCTTGTACAAAGTGAAATTGCCTCTGGTAAATGTTTAGGAAAGATGCTGAAGGAATAACCCTTCCTACTCCCCAATTTAATTCAGTGGGCAGTAGCTGCACCCCAACAGAGCTGTCCTGGCTCTCCCATAAGGCCTAGTAAAGCAAAAAAAAAAAAAAAAAAAGTGCAGATGGAGGAAGGAAGGACTTTTGACTACAGATACAGCTTGTGGGAGAAGGCCATGCTCTGCATCAACTTCCTTCCCTATGGCCAGCAGGGGCTATCTGCTCTGCATCCCCACACTGGCTTCTTCAGAGTTTGGGAGAAGAGGAAAGAAAAGGGTTCAGGTCTTGGCCATTTTGGGTTTGCTTTCCCAGAGGAGCAAAGGCAATGTACATCGCTTGATTGCAGCACCCCCAGGCACACAGTGTCTTGGGTGGCCAGAACCAGGGAGGCTCAGGTTCTCCTCCTGTCACATGCCCTGGTATACTCATGAAGAATAACCCATGATTTATGGATAAAACCGTATGTGTATGATTTTAGCTATGGCTGCATGTGATTTGGAAAATGTGTGGTTAGTGTTAGTGATGTTTGCATGCCTGATATACCATTTGCTGACTGGCTTACATTTTCTGATGCAAAGGCTACTATCGGTCAAGAATACTTTTTTTTCTGGCTGGTGTGTTGCTTCTGGTCAGTGCCAGTGATGATGACAGAAAATTCAGTTGGTGTGGCTTGTCATTTTTTGGGAGTGAATGAGAGTATGCAGTGCAACCAAAAAGGGAGTATCCAGTTGAAACAATTTTCAGTGCCAAACTGGTATTTCAGAGTAAACTTTAATGAACATTGAAAAAAAGCTGCTATATGGATAAGATTGGACTAATCATTTATGTCTAAATCTAGAGGCATGTTAAGTGCAACTAATATAAGCCTTGAATTAACTCCTTTGCCTTTAGGTCCTGGCCCTATCCCAGCTTTTCAGCATTACCTGCCTGAGAAAGGCATTTATTAAGAGGTCATGTAGCAATTTGTGTTTGGCCCAGATTAATACAGCTTTACACAAAGTTCTGTTGAATCTACATGCAGAAGTGTCTGTGGAAGAAATTAATTTTTCAAGTCCTGTGTAAATCTTGGTTAGAAATTTTATAAAGTATTCATTATTATGCTCATTAAAGGGGGCTTATAAGAAATATAAGGATAGATTTTTTAATAGGGTCTACAGTGATAGGACAAGGGGTAATTGTTTCAAATTGAAGGAGGGTAGATTTAGACTAGATAAAAGGAAGAAATGTTTTACAATGAGAGTGGTAAAATATTGGCCGAGGTTGCCCAGAAAAGTGGTAGAAGCCCCATCCCTGGAACCATTCTAGGTCAGGCTGGACAGGGCTCTGAGCAACCTGCTCTAGTTGCAGATGTCTCTGATACCTGCGGGGGGAGTGGGTTAGATGACCTTTAAAGGCCCATTCCAACCCAAACCATTTCATGATTCTATGAATAAACTGCATAATAAACATAGGTGGAATAATTATTTTTTATTGTACTTCAGTCTCATAGAGGTTACAAACGCATGAAAGGGCCAACTGTAATAAACACATGCTGTATGAATAATTTATGTCTGAGAAAATTGGTGGTTATCTTTTGGATTCCCACAGATAGTATCCTGTGGATATCATGCATGATAGGGCAAAATTATTTTGATTAATGGGGCTATATTTCTCGGTTTTTCAAATGTGTCAATGCAAGATCTGTGCCTTGATGCACTTATGCTTTCATGATCGTGTATGGACTTCTGCCTCTCTGTTCATGTATTGTAGCATTATCCTTAACATTTATGCATTTGGCCAGTCTTCTGTTGTTTTTAGAAGTATGTTTTACTTTGGCCTATTGGCAGAAAAATAATTTTCCTCCCTAAGGACTAATGAATATTCTATGTAATCTCTAGAATTCTAAAATTATTTCTGTGCCTGTAAAACTCACTAATCAGATATTGAAATCTAATGGACATGATTTTCTTGTCCTTAACTTTTTATTATGGCTTGGATACGGTCTTGGATACTGATACTTTAACAAATGCTGTATGCCAAAGATTTTATTTCTATTTTTCTGTGAATAGGAATCTCGGTTGTAATTTTTTTGGCAGTAACGTCCCCAGTATTGAGGATCTTATTTAAGGACATTTGAAGTTGAGACGGTGATCCATTTCAACTTGCCATAACAACTTGCTGAAACAACTGCTAGCATTTCAGGAAAACCACAGGTTATACAGCTGAATTTGGCAGCATGTAATTGATTACTGAAATTCAATATCATGTTGCACAATATTTGTCTCTTCTATAAGAAAACAGGTTTTATTTTAAGGTTTGTATACTCACTTGTAAGACACATTTTAAAAGTTGCTGACATGAACTAAAGAATGTCTTTCATTAAGATCAGAATTGACTGTGCTTGCTTTTTGTCCCCATCAGAGGATAAAGAAAACAGCTACAGCTAAATAATTAGAACTCAAAAATTTTCGCTGGCGCATTCCTCTCTCAATATGGTCTGTCTTGTGGAAATGAGTTGCATGGTGTTGTGAAAACCAAGAGCAGTTGTGTAGCAATGATCCTGAAGTTTGAGATGGAAAATCTCTAATCTCCTCTGGTCACACAGATCATTTTCAAACCAGCAAACAGTCTCCTATTTGATATGGTATTTAGACTCATCAAGTCACAAATATTTCCATAAAAAATGCCCCGTTCACTGTTAGGCTGAAAATCTAAGTAGTCAGTAGATTGGTGAGAGTATTTATTTGACAATCAGTCTAACACTCATGCAAAAGCCACAATAACTTCGAGTCCTTGATGAATGGTTATCTAGTGGGTTTAGCAATAGGAATGGTTGAGAGGCATCACATGAGAACAGCAAATCTGGTTTATGATTTGCAGTTGCTCCAAACTATAAACTCATAAAATACTTTGGAGATTGGCCTCCTGATCTGATAAATCTCAGCTTAGTGACTTAGGCAGCAATATTTTGAAGCTTATATAGTACACAGCAATCAATCTTCACCCCAAAGTTTTCTTCACTTCCAATCCTGTATTCTTACAGTTGTTTGAATCTCATTAAAAAAAAAAATCACTTTACTCTTCACCATCACGATGCTTGTCTGCTGAAGACAGGATAATAGAAACTACTGCTAATTTCTGGTTTAATGAGATTGAAAAGGAGGAAAAATAGGAAAACTATTGTGATTTTATATCTTCCTAGTCATCTGCTTTTATCTTTCAATTTTGTTCTTTCAGACAGACTCAGAACAATGCTTTTTATAAAACCCACAATCAGGTATGGAATGAATCATAGTTACCCCATATTGATAAGTTGTTTAACAACATGAGTAGTAATGCTCAATGTCCCCAGAGTGTAATATTAATAATTATGAGATAATTAAGCAGGATATAGGCTGAAATCTTATTACTATAGTAGCATGCTGCAGTCCTGTGGACTTGAACACCTCAGGCCTGTCTCAGTCCTGTCTCTTGAGATCCAACACCAACATTTAAGTTTTTCACCTTCAGGCTTGCTTCCTCTGTGGCAAACTGCAGTGATCTTAAGAGAGATGCTTTGGTATGAACTATGACCCAAAACAAAGGAAAAAGACGTTTTGTGTCCAAAGGATGGATGATTTCTGCCTGGGATCAGAAACTGACTGTGCCCAGTATAGGGAAAGGCACTGACAGCATGCTGAACTCCTTTGCTGTACATTACACGTTTGTATTTCTACATCAGGTTACCTCTGCATCAAGTCAGCTCCTTGACATGCTACAGTAGGTTAAATGTTGTATGGACTCAACATGAATTGCTTAGGGAAGCTGTAAGCCCCAAAGTAACCTTGCAGGTGGGATCAAGTCTTTGTGCTACTTCATTTTGTTCAGAAAAAAAATAAAATGTAATAAGGTGGATGCAAGGAATGGATGGGGACAGGAGCTGTAAGAGAAGACAGGAAGTTTTTTTTAGTTATAGTTCACCATAAATTTTAGCTTTCAAAAGTTATTTCTTTCCCCAGCTTTTGTCATTTTTGCATACAAAATCCTGTGATATAAGGGCTTTAAAATACAGGTCTTGATCCATTCTTCTCCTCTCAGAAAGGTAAAAAGCTAAGCACGTGTTCTCATGAAGGCTGCGGATGTTAGTGCTTTATGTAAGTTCCTTTAAGGATCCACCTGTCATCTTTGTGATCAGCAAAGCTGTCCCACAGCTGCACATTGCCTGCCTCTCCACGGTGGAGAGGGTGGACCATGGGGTAGGCACAATCTCCAGCACCTATGGGAGGCAGAGCTCCCCATCACTGGCTATGTCCTGGAGCACCTGAGATCTGGAGTGTGGAGCTGACCCAGAGTTAGAGCACATGGGTGGAATGAAGTCATATGATATCTCCACCTTGCTTTCCTCGGTGCATGGAATATATTAGAGAAGCTACACAAAATACACAATTCCACACACAATACTCAACCAACCTCTAAAATGAGAAGTATTCTCATTCGTTAAGTAAGCAAAGGTGTGAAAAATTCTTAGATTATGTGATGAATTGTTGAGGAGGTGGCAAGGGATGGAGGTTGTGGAAGAGAAGGGATGGCTAAGGAATGAAAGGATTTACTAAGGAGGATCCATGATAATGAATGCACGCTCTCAGCCTCCAAATGTGCAGCAGCCAAAAGCACCCTGTAATAACTGATTACAAAGAGAAAATGGATCAGATTAAAACAAGACAGATTAAGAGAAACAAGATTCATTTAGATCTGAATTGTTGTCTGAAATGTGTTCTTCACATGATTTTTGGTTCCTTTGGCTGAACCTGCAGTCCACATAAACTGCTGATTTCACATGCATTTCCAGCTGCTTTCTACAGCATGGGGTCAATAGAGTCAAGGACAGCGTGTCCAAGGAGGATCTTCTTTATGGACTCTTCAGTGAAAATACTGTGTCTTGACCTTGAGAAGATGCACTTCAGAAGGCAGTGGGATCGATGAAAAGCCAGGAGTTATCTAGAGGCTGTCTATACACTGGATGTTTGAGGTGAGCTGTGCAGTTCTACACTCCCTGTCCATGCAGGTGACTATTCCTGTCCAAATGTAGTGCTTCTCACTCATCCTTTTTCAATCACACACTGTTTTCTCAGACCGTTTCTTCAGTTTGATGAGAACCTTTTGTATTCTAACCTTGTTCTCACACTTGCCTGAAGCCAGTTCCAGATGTGTCTTGAATACATTTTTATAGGCATCCTTTCAAATCTATCATCCATGTCCATGCTAGAGGTACTGAATGGGTACAGTAGATCCTTCTACTCCAAATCCAGCTATGTAGGAAAAGTATGTTTGACAGTGGAGATTGCTGGTTGTGCCAGAGTGGGTTCTGCACCTGCCCCATAACATTTTCACCTAGAGAGATTGTGTTTGTTAGTTCATTCAAAAGCAGCTAAAAGCCCTACAGTGTGTGTGATATTTATTGTTCCTCCTCACCTTTGAAGTCTGTTATGCAGTCTGAAATTGTAATGCATTGCTTTGCTGTGACTTATTCTCAGTAAATCCTCTAGCTTTACTTGTCTAGAGGTTTAACTCTAGATTTTACAAAGAGTTTAAAGTTACATTAATAGATATCACACTTCTGCTCCTTTTTGAGTCCCTAAGCATGGCTGCAGCCATTCTCCAGTGTGACAAAAGTAGCTTCTTGTTAGTGCGTGTCTGACAGAGCACAGTAAACAAGGCATCTAATTAAAGTCCTTCCTGAACTTTGATTTCCTGTTCTCAGTCTCTTACCAACAATGAATGATTTAGAAGATGTTTTTACCAGTACTTTGCAGCATAATTAATTGTTTCCTGACCTGACTTGTGTGTGTATCAGTACCACCTCTAACCTTCAGTCCAGCAGAGAATCATCTGCCCTGAGAATTCAGAAATCTGGAGTGGTTCATTGTGTACTGAATAAGTCACAAAGGCTGTCTTTACATTTGTCCTTAATGTGGTGTAATCTTTATTCTGTCTGACCTTTTCCCTATTATCTTATAGCTTCCTCAACTTGTTTACCAACTTTTCAACCTCCTCATTAAATGAGAAGGATTGTGAAACTCCCAAGGAAGGGCTGTGAATATTGACAAATACTTGAAACAGCAGATCTATTTCAAAAAGGAACTGGAACTGGTTTACAGGCTCTGAGAACAGTGTGGGTTGGAAGAGCACATCCTGGTTTCACTTTAGGCTATCACGTCAAATTCCCAGTCAGTGAAATCTCATGACAAGGTGGCGGCTTCAAAAACAACATACAAGCTTTTCTCTCATCAAAAAGCAGGTGTTTTCTACTTTTGTTTGCTTTGTGTTCTTTTCCTTGAGAGGTATAAAAGAATATACTGTTCACCTACAGATGAAATGTGCATCTGTGAACCAGCTTAAAAGGAATCATGGAAGAAAACAAAAATAATAAGGGTTAAGGAAAAAAAAATGAGAAATTGAAGGGTAAAAGAAATGCAGGAGATAAATTCAATAATCTTCGTTTCTGTCCACATTCCTAGTAACCAACTTACTGGGTACTTACCAGGAATGGGTGAAAATAGCCCCAGGAGAAATATCACTCTCAAAAGAAGACAGAGGGTTTTGAAAGGGCAGATTTGCCAAGGCTGTACATGATGTCTGGGCTTCAGAACATGTTACAGCTCCTGCAAAGAGAAACACCACTAGACATGCGACTGTTGGCAACGAATAGTCAAAATTCACAAAGAACGTCAGGGTTAATAGTGGATGAGGAAACACAATGAAGAAAGCAGCATGGAGAAGTGAATAAAATACTTGGTTATAGGTCGGTTGTATGAATCAGTAGCTGCCCCAGACAAGCTGATGTGGAAGCTGAAGAGTCTGAACAGGATATGTGAAGAACCTAGATCTATTAGAAAATTAAACCAAGTGTGAGGAATGTAAGCTCTGCAAGCTGGACATGTTCTGTGGTGCTACTTCAAGTCACTTGCAATCACACTGTTATTACCAATATGAAATAATGCTGGAAGTATATACATTAATACATACTGTCCTAAATGCATTTGAGAAAAGTATTTAGATTTCAAGGAAAAGCTTTCTATGTACATTAATATACCAGAAAAAGGGCAGAGAGCCCAGCAAAAGTACGACTTGACAGGAATGACATGGTGAGCAGTTTAAAAACCTCTAAATGGTGCTTTGAACTCGAAGACCTACACAACAAAGACATAGAAATTCCATAAATACTTTATTACAGGACACAATGTTCTATTGACAGTAATAAATATATGGAAAAGAAATTTATTAAAGGTTAGGTGGAAAACTATTCTGAGAAGGCATTCTTTGCAAATGTCATCTAGCCTCACAGCATTTCCAGTTTGGGTAGAAGGTTTTTATGTCCTTTTGACAACAGTACAAAAATACAGATGATTCATGTATCAAGATTTATTAAAGAGAAATGCAGATGGCATTTTAGACAGAAAAAGTTATTTTGGTTATTTGCAATTATGGGGCAAATTACATTAAAATGGGCCCAATCTGAAATCAGCAACCAAACAAAAGAGTTGGAGTCCTTATTTAAGTTTTGTGGCTTTGCTTGGAAATAAGGCCTCACCTGATGAAAATGTGAAAAAACTCACAGTTCTTGCCAAAATTAAGCTCTGAAACATTCAATTCATACTAGTTAATGAGAATCATTACATTTTATTACTTTACTTTTTCTCTTTTTCTCTTTTGAATAATTTAAAGAAAACCTATTTGAAAATGGCACATTGAAATTGATTAAATCTGAATGTCCTTTTGTTCCATTGGTTGCACGTTTAAAAAGAGGCCCCGCTTACTCTTTGTAGTCTCTCTGACAAAGGCCAGTGGGGTTGATAAACACTCAAAAGCAAAACCTATCCAGCTATTAGCATTTTGCTCATGAACATTCTCCGTTGCACTTCTTTCTGTCATAATCTTGGAGAACACAAAGATATTCTAGTCAGTGGGGAATTTATTTTGTAATTGTCACAGAGTAGAAACCCAGATGATGGGATGGGCCCAGGTGCCTCTTTGCAAATAATTTATAGAACTTAATGGCAATTAAAACAATGAAGGATTTTCTCAACTTTCCCTTTGAAATCTTGTCATGGTAGCCAAATATTGACAAAATAACTCTTCCCAAATTCAGTGTATTCTTTGTTTACTTTGTTATAAAATCATCATACTAATCTTTTAGACTATAGGCTAACTGCCTTTGTGAACGAGATTCTGCATGAGACAGCCTTGACCTGGGTTGAGTTTCTTTGTAGGCCTGTGGTTAACTATCAGAATAGGTAATTAACAGGTTTGAGGATTAGAAGAGGAAGAGGAGGACAACAAGTAAGCCCATCTGCTCTTATCTACCGTGCTGTTCACCTAATGTTAACCACCATGGCTTCCCTTTCTTGACTCGTATAAGGCTGGGACACACAGAACCTACAAAAATATACCCATTATTTCAGGTCCCATTGCCGAGCCTTTTGTACTGCTGGAGGACAGGACCATGTTATCACTAAGCTATCCTCGAGCTTTATTTAACTACAAGTTGAAGAGACTTCTATTGCCTCTTGGAAGTTGGATTTGGACCAGGCCCTTGGGAGGAGGTACAGGGACAGAAAACATAGATGCTCTTAATGTTTAGCTGAATGTATTGATTAAAGGGATTATATAATACCGGGTGGCTGTCAGCTGGAGGCAGTGCCTTAGGATTTCATTTCAAGTCCTATTTCCTAAATATACCAGGGAGTAGCATGATGGGATATACTGGTAGAATATTTCAGATTTATGTGGCTTTCTTCTTTTGGTCAGAATATAAATTTTTATGGACTACAGACACTCTGTACTACCACTGCTGTTTATTTGAGAGCCTAGATTTTTTGGCAAAACTTTTGATAAAAAATGTCAACAAGCTCTTTTTACTTCTCTAGCAGTCTAAACCTTTTGCTAAGATCACTCAATTCCTCACCATGCCAAGGCCAGATGGCCTGGGCTGAAAATTTGATTTAGTTTCTTTTGTAAAATGAAATTATTAGTCAAGGATTAGAGAACAGCTGTGCTTTTCCACTTGTGTGTGCCACTTTACATTGAACATGGGAAGTCCCAAGGTAGCCTAGCTGCTGTTGCAATCATGCGGTATGGTAGAGGTCTGGGCACCATTGTCCCCATGCTTCTGAGAATAGCATCAGCAGCAGCCTTGACAGTGTGAATTTATTTGATTTCAGGACTTACCATGCTTGTTGAATAAAAATGGCATCCAGCACTTGAAGGGACCCTGGAGGAAAAATGGGAAGGAACTCTTTGTCAGGGAGTGTAGACGTAGGATGAGAAGTAACAGTTTCAAACTGAAAGAGGGTACATTTAGATGAGATACAAGGAAGAAATTCTTTACTATGAGAGTGATGAGATGCTGGAACAGGTTGCCCAGAGATGTTGTAGATGCCCCCTCCCTGGAAGTGTTCCAGGCCAGTCTAGGTGGAGCTATGAGCAACCTGGTCTAAAGGAATGTGTCCCTTCCCATGACTGGGGGATTGAAACTATACAATCTTTAAGATCCCTTCTAACCCAAACCATTCTGTGATTGCTCGTCATTTGCATGTTATCTTCAAAGACTTGCAGTGACCTGTTTGAGTTGAGAATTCATGGTGGGAGGAATCTGCTCACCATTGTGTGGCAGGTGCCCAAGGGCACAGCCTGTAAACTGTGTGCACAGAAGCTGCAACCAGGAGAGGATATTCTCACCCCAGCTCTGCTGATGTTGGTCAGGCTTTGTCAGGTAACACCATACAGTGACTGGCCTAGAGCTTTGGTTATAGACAGGATGAAGGAGGTGCTGCTTAGAGGAACAGGGTCGTTATCTGAATGATGCTTTGGCTCTGTAGGAATGACAGTCCTAGGGAAATTTGAAGTTAATTGAGGAACATGGTCTCGGAGCACTAAACTCAGTGTCCTAACTCCTATATAAACATGACTCATTCCTTATGTGCAGTAGATCTATCTATATGAATGGACATGAGTATACCTTACAAATTATACAAAGGTATAAGAGTGGAGGTTGCCAGGTACAGGGTGGGCAGGTGTAGTTGTCAGGGCAAATGGCTTGTTACACACAAAGTTGATGTAAGCAAGGATGCTCAACTAAACATGTAGAAGTTCTGGGCTTCAGAAGCCACTTTCCTCCATTAAAACTTTTCCAGTGTTAGAGATGTCCTTCCTTTCATGACTCTGATAGAGCTGTAGGGTGGAAGAGAACAAAAAGAGAAAAAGAAGTTCCACCTTTATCCTTTGTTCCATGAGACCATCTAACAAGACACTGCTGCAAATACCTTCTTGAGAGGGGTTCAAATCCCATCGGGACTCAGGCTGTAAACTCAATTACTTCATTGATGAAGAGACCCTAATCCTTCAGCTGATGCTATTTCAGCTTTCAACAATACTAACTCCTATCCATTTTAAGTCTTTCTATGTGAGAGTACTGAAAGTTGCAGTTAGACATGACTCAGTTAAATCCACTCTGGATAGAACTCAGTAAGATCACAGCTGCAAATTGCTGCTGGGAAGGTACATCTGGATGTTAGAAAAACTTGTTCACGAGCAGGATGCAGCACTGGGACAGGTTATTCAGAGAGAGTGTGAAATCCTTGATGATTTTCAAGCCTTCATTTAAAGGAAATCATTGTTGAATGGGTGTGCTGTGGGCAGCAGTATGGTTTCAGAGGTCCTTTCCACCAATACTTCTGTGATGCTGTGAACAGCCTGAAACTCAGGGAAGTTAGATATACCATGTTGTTAACATTTTTACCCCTGGAAGGTTTAGCAGTGTTGGGGTCAGCTGTTAATGTAGGGCAAGGGAGCAGAGGAGAAGGTATCGGATGGTACCAGGGAAGGGAGCTAGCTGCAATGGGGATAGCTCCCCAGGAGTGTCTGGGTGCTTGAGTGTCCTTAGCAAAAGGCTGGGTGGATGATTTTTGAGTAGCAAATTTACAATAGGACTGGAGGGTTTCTTGAGAGCATGGAGAGGAGAGAATTTGAATTGAATTTACAATATAGATTCTGCTGGAGGGGAAAAAAGGGAGGAGAAGAATGGTAAAAACATGTCTGTCCTCAGCATTTTGAAAAAGCATCACTCCAGAATTGCCCAAATACTTCATTTTCATGTTGCTGTTTATTTGCTCGAAAAGCAAATACTTTTCATACTGACATGGTGTATCTTGATGATGGATGAAAAGGTGATGTAACTCCGAATGGGAAAAACATACCCAGAATGAAATTTGTACGTTGCTTTGTTTGTTGTTGGGTTTTGTTTGTTTGTTTGTTTTACTCCAGTCGTATCCCTCTTATTTTTTTAAATATTTATCCTAAGCTAGTTTTCATAATAGTTTTCTAATTCTTCCTTTAAACTGAAAAAATCCATTATTTATCCATCAAGCGGGAAGAAGTCATCCAACAGTGTATTTAAGTTGCAATTCCATTAACATGAAGTGAGAAGAGGCAGTTGCCAATATGCAAAGGAGAAATGTGCAGGGCTGTGCCCGTGGGAGTGGAAGGGGGTGATTTGAGCAATCAGCTGAGAGAGCCACCTTCATATGTTCAAAGGGGTTTAGTGTTCCTTATATGTACCAAAGGAATGCATTGGACATATGTATCCCTGTGTGCAAGCGACTCCTTTGGAAAGATTGAAATGCTGAGATTTGCAAAGGTCTGGGATGGACTGATTCTCCAAGAGTCCACTTTTGTAATAATAAGTATAAAAATTGCACATATTATTTACAGAATTTTTTCCTAACTGTGGATCCATTTAAGGACTTCATACAGTTCCAACTCTCCTCAACAATGACATTCAGTAAATAAATCCAACAGGTAGGAAAACCCACACTTTTTTCTTAATAACTGTTGCCAAAACAAAACAAAAAACAAACCCGAATTTAAACCCAACCTACACAGATTTCATAGTTATTTCAGTTATGTTGCATTGTTAGTAGAAAAAGTCTAGAGAAAAATGGGCCGGATATGCAGTCTGCTGTCACCAGGATGAACATTTCCTTGCATATCTGTGGATGTGGGAGCAGATCCCCTGCTTAGCTCATAAGGAGATAGAATTCTTGCCTTCCCTCACCTTAAAATAAAAACTGTGTAGTCCCTCTGCTGTGTGGCAATCTCTCTTTATGCTGAGAAGAGTTACAGATGGAGAAGAGGCACACAGAGAAGAGACAGCCTGATGAGAGAAGTGTGTCTTAATACTATACATGGCTGCCTGATTAAAGTAGCGCAAGGAGTGAAGCATGCTTTTAGCAAGTGTGATGAACACACACGAGACTCTTGAATTGCTTCTGTCTAGCTTTTGAATGTGTCAATACTTGTTTCAGTACCAGTCTTTTGTTTAGGAAATGCTCAGCTGCTCTTCCTGTAATTTAATTTCAGTCCTGAGCCTTTGTCATCACAGAGCTATTTATGCCAGCTTCGATCTGAAGCTGTGCTTGTGGCTCAGGGATGTAACACATAGTTCATGAACATCTTTGCTGATGGTTTTAAATACAAGTAAAAATTCTTAGCAAGATACACACTCAAATCCCCACTCAAGGAGAAGGAATGTATATCAGACACAGATGAAAGGTTTAACTCAATTCATAGAAAAGTATATACTTCTCTTACTTCCTGAAATGCATATTGTACTCGAGTAAGAGGGGATCTTGCTCTGGCTAATTGGATTCTGTATACAGCATATGCAAACTCTGTCATTGCTTCAGGTCCTCTGCGAGCTGCAGAATGCATTCAAGAAAGGTAAATCAATATTTACATTTTAAATCTTTAGAAATATTTTAAACTACAGAGGATCCATGTTCTCAGAAAATGGCTCCAATGTCCAATTATCTTCATAGCTAATGTTTTGTGCCTTATTTTTAACATTAATTAATACAGCTTCAGCTTTGGCATCCAACTCTCATTGTGCCCATGGTATATTAATAATCCCTCCATTATCAGATGTTCTCTTTGTGTCTGTATGGATTGGAACAGCTTCACCTTTTAACCTTCTCTTGGATGCACTCATATTGAGCTCCTACGCATCTTTCATGAGAACTCTAGGAAAAGGCAGCCCCAGAGTATTTGCTTTTCTGTCACTTTTGATAGGGTATTGTGAACCTGAGAAAGAGCAAATAGAAAAGCAAATGCCCAGGACCCAGCTGTGGTGCTATAAATGGCAGCAGTGGGGTGGGTGCAGCCAGCAGCCTGGTACACCAGGGTTATGTTGGCTATTTGAGGGAGACAGGTACTCTAAGAAGGGTAAGCTAGGTAGGGAGCTGACTATGCATCCCAATAAATGGTATGAGCAGCGGGGCCATGCAGAAGGTGAGGACAGGGCTGGAAAAATGTTGCAGTCAGGGGCTGCAGCTGATCCATCAACAAGACCCCTGAGAGCAGTCCCTAAACTAGGCTTTGTCTCTGCTGCTAATGAGGCTGGATCATTTGCCATCAAATATTCCTCTCCCTCAGGATGACATTCCTCTGCTTTTATACGCAAGTTCTGTATTTGAAGTCCAGCAGCTAGAAACCACCACAGCCTTTTTCAGCTCCTCTGTAGTACCTATGCATGTGCACAGCCTTACTTGACAGTGTTACTTTGGGATTGTGGTGTAATGGCCTAGCTTGCTGTGAGACAGGAATACAGCAAATTTAGTGTGCTTCAGGAGAAAGGTTGAGATGTTTGACCGTGAGATTCTTGTGCTATCTCTGGGGCTGGAGATCCGCTAAGTTGGCATGGCAAACAGTCAAAGGAGGGAGTCTCCTGAAGATAAGATGGTCTTGTTTTGGATAAACCAACTGGAAGAAACAACTCTTGTTTAAATCTTGAAGGCCAAAGTGCCCGAGGAGACCTTTGCTTAATTAATGGCAAAATGAATATAAATGTTTATGCCCCTGAGTACGGTAATGATCCTAAAGGAGTACATACTAAACATACATAACTATGTTACTCAACTCTCTACCCAAATCATGCTAAACATCACCTAGAAGGCAGGGACAGAAAGAATTAGGATATAAAAATCACTAAGGAAATACACCTCCTCAGGGTGGTGGGGAGAAGACTGAAAAGTCTCTTTCTGAGACAGTTGACAGGCTGTGCTTCTCTTCCTCCAGCCAAGACAGGGATGCTTTCTTGGTAAGAACTGTGCCTTCAATATCCAGTGTACCTTTTATTTCTGTTATCTGTTAGCTCTGTAACTCAGGCCAGTACCTTCAACTGCATCGGATGTTGCCTGGGAATTCTTGAGCTCAATGATCCTTTTGTAGTCAGTGCCTTATCAATGTCAATTCTGAACCATTCTGTTGCTTTAATAAATCAAAGCTATTTGTTTAACTTTTAAGCTGCCTCAGCCTAAGTCCTTAACTGGTCTCTGAAACAGGTAACCATCATTTCAGCAGGAGCTCCATCACTGGGTGGACACAAGAGTGTCAGGTGCAAGCCCCTCAACCAGGGCCCTGAGACAGGATTCCCAGATACAGCTTTTGCCTTTGCAGAACTGCACAGTGAAGCCCCTGGACTCTGGCAGGCAAACATCTCACTTCCACTCTTAATGTGACAAGGATCAGTGGCCATTTGTGCTCCTACACTCTTCGCCAAGTGTGTAGGAGGTCTGGACAGTGTCTGTGCAGGGATATCTGTTTTTCTGCCCCCTCGTCTTGTACCCGTTGGAGTTTCGTGTATAATTTTTGAGGATGACTCCTATAGATCTGGCTGCCACTTACTGAAAAATTTGTTAGATGCAGCAAAAATTAGCTGGATCTCTTGGGTAGCAATAGAACGTGTAGAAGGGAAAGGTGAAAAATATGTGAATGGCTCTCTCTAGTGACACCCCAAAATGAGGATGTTTCAGGGCAACATAGGCAAATGATCTGGTAAAATAAGCTTTTCCTTGGAAATAGTGAGTTGTTAGTATAGTCTTCTCTGTTTCAGTCTGGGCTCTTTATCAGAACTCTGGGCACCCTTTGTGTTGCTTTGCAAAGGCCTATGTATTTTATGCTGCTAGAAGAAAGGCACAAAGGATTGTGTCAGAACCACGGTCCATCCACCTCCAGTCCCTGGGACTGCTGTGGTGAGTCAGAGATACAGTGGATTGGGAATAGTCTGTGAATCAACCCTGGTTCTCAACCAATTTGCTTCTTGCAGTGTTATTTTTAAGCTAGGCTCAGCTCTCCAGGCAGCTGCCCAAACACTTTCAGCAGCAGACCTGAGGGGCAGAAGCAACTCAGCAGTAGGAGGCAGGGAGAGGAACTGGAAGCTACACCAGCTGCCTCTGCTATTTAAAGGAGTTCTGCATTTTGAAGCAAATCAATCTCTGAACTCTAATAGCAGCCTTGATATTACAACCTGTCAGCTGGTTAGCTCAGCACAAGCATGTGGAAATTTGGATGTGGACATGTCTGTAACAGCAAAAATAAAGAGAGTCTCTTCAGGTTCTGCAGAGCTGAGTACGTGCCCAGAGCTGGGAAACTTTAAAGGCAGTCATACACTTGTCATGCAGCCACCAGAGTTCTTTGTCTGTCCTTGCTGTGAGCTGGCAAGTGACGTAAGCTGAAAAGGAAACTGATTTTTGAAAGATCCATAACTCAAGAGCTTAATCAGCTAAATTCCTTGCCACCAATGGGGCTGGGAAGGTCAAATCTGTCACCTTTATCAAGGTGCACATTTTTGAAAGGACATACTGTTTTGGTACACCTATCAGAAGATCTGGAATCCCAGCTTCATAAGCAAAATCTTCACTCCTGTACATCTTCAGGATAAAATATTTATAAATCCTTGTCCTTGTATTGCTTCAGAATATTCTGTGATTAATAGTTGGAGGGATAAGGGCTTGAAGCACTCTGCGTGTTTAGAATACCAATTGCACTCCTGAGGCTCAGGCAAAGGTAGACTAAGGACAGCTCAGGAATTCCTGACAACTCATTCTACTCATTTGGCCTCAATCTGATGTTGTAATAGGCTACTATCACAAACGAATCCTCCCTAACAGAAAAGCTGGGGAATATGTCTCTGTCTTGGTTTGTGAGTTTCACTAGCACATGTTTTAAAGCAGTTGTATTCAGGCTTTTACAGGGTGATTGTCATTCTGGAAACAGTTTAAGTTGGGAAATTCCTTGTTGCAATATAAACTTTCCAGTCATCCAGTAAATAAATTAATCCCAGTGCTGTTATGAATAGTTTTAAATCACAAATGAGTTTAAACTTAAATAAATAGCTAACCTGAAATCAGTGGCTTTCCTGGGAAATGTGCAACTCTCATGTAGATAGCACAACAAAAGATCAAAGATGTTGCTTTTTACTTGGAGAAGAAAGATATTTTTTTTTAACACATACTTTGTGTTTCCTTCTAGTTTTGTTTAGTGTTTACAGCTATTAGCACTAACCATGAAACTAAATCAATATTGTTTCCAGATCATATGCATGGAGTTTCAAAAATACTCAGCTTCTTTTCATCTGAGATTAAGCTACTGATCTTGTTGAGTAATAGAGGCAAGATATTGTTAATTATCAAATTCTAAATTAATTAAGTTATTGCAGGAAAAAATGATCATTATATAGAGAAGTAAACGCTGTTGTTGATTTTCAGTGAGGCTTGTGGTGACTTATTGCAGTGCTAACATTGGCAAAGCACTGTCCAGATCAAAGTGGTTTCATAGGTGCCTTCTACTGGTTTTTAAGAGGGTGAAATTAGCAATGAAGAGTGCTGAGTTAATTCATGTCTTCGCTATCTCATTAGAGATGCTTAATCATCTGAAGAAGCTCTGACTAGCTGGTTAATGTGTTTGCTCCATGGCATCCAGCTTCTGCAGACAACTCTCTATAGCAACATGAGATTGAAGGTGTTTACAAGAAGATCACCTGAAAGGACCTCAGTTACAGAGCCCTTGAGAACTCCTGCGGGAGTTTTTAGCAGAAATCTTCAAAGAGGAAAAGAAAAGGGAAGATTTGTAGGTTAAAATGAGTGAATAAATGATCAAAGCTTCTGAGGGTCTCCTGAGTTACTGATTTTCTGGTTTTTCTTAAGCATCACAAGCTTACTGCTCCAGGCAGAACTAATTAACTAATGAAGACAGGAGAGAATTGCCGAGGAAGGGATGGAGAACAAAAACTTATTAAAATTTAACAATAACTTATCTTTGTTTCATGTAATATCTGTTATGTTGATCACTTTTAGTGACAACATCCCAACAGTATTTTTTCCTAATTAGGCAGAAGTGCCACTTCCTGTAGGCTACATAGTCTTCCATTTTGAAGTTCGAGTGACTTTAACAGTACTAATATGGGTTTTATTTTCTTGTTTTGTAGGTTAAAGAAGTCAGGCATTCAGACACAATCTCTGCCAAAAAGATGACACATTTTAAATTTGCTGCTTTGGTTTTTAAGTCTGTTATCTTTTGATTGATAGCTTTATGGGTTCAGTGTAGTAAGCAAACAATGTGGCAGGACATGAGGCAGCAGAAACTAGGAAGAAACCCATAAAGTTATCAGTTAGGCAAATGGCTTGAAAAGCAAAGCTGTGTTATTAAAACGTGTCATTTTTTTTTCCTGAGATTGTTTCAGGTTTGCAATTAGATAAATTTGTGCAAGAAATGTCCATGAATCCAAGCCTCTCTGAATTAAACCAGTGTCTCAAAAGAACCTAAAATATTGGTTGCTGGAAGATCATCACAGAGAAAGTATTACTGTACTATTTCTACTCCCCCTTTCCTTCTCCCAAGATATGTTACTAGAGATAGGCTGCTGGAATAGATAGGTTAGAGAGCAGAATTTGCCAAGCCTCTCTCCATCATTTATCAGCAATCCTGGTCAACTGGGGAAGACCCGGATGACTGGAGACTTGTCAGCGTGACACCCATCTACAAGAAGGGCAGGAAGGATGATCTGGGGAACTATAAGCCTGTCAGCCTGACCTTGGTTCCGGGGAAGATTATGGAACAGTTCATCTTGGGGGAGATCATGTGGCACGTGCAGGACAGCGTAAGTCCAGTTGGTGACCAGTCACAAGCGGTGTCCCTCAGGGCTCAGTTTTGGGACCAGTAATGTTTAATATCTTTATCGATGACCTGGTTGAGGGGATCAAATGTGCCCTCACTAAATTTGCAGATGACACGAAATTAAGTGTGAATGTCGATCAGCTTGAGGATAGGAAGGCTCTGCAGAGGGATTTGGACAGGCTGGAGTGATGGGCTGAGGTCAGTGGGATGAGGTTTAACAAGGCCAAGTACCGAGTCATGCGCTTTGGTCACAACAGCCTCAGGCAACGCTACAGGCTTGGGGAGGAGTGGCTGGAAAGCTGCCTGGCAGAAAGGGACCTGGGGGTGCTGATCGACAGGACATGAGCCAGCAGTGTGCCCAGGTGACCAAGAAGGCCAATGGCATCCTGGTCTGGATCAGAAATGGTGTGAGCAGCGGGAGTAGGGAGGTGATTGTGCCCCTGTACTCAGCACTTGCAGGACTGCACCTTGAGTACTGTGTC
>JANHFX010007860.1:0-44819 GCA_027560015.1 Chloroceryle amazona | reverse complement strand
GAGACCTTATCGCTCTCTACAGCTACCTAAAAGGAGGTTGTAGCAAGGCTGGTGTTGGTCTCTTCTCCCAAATTACTAATGATAGAAAGAGAGGAAATGGCCTCAAGTTGCATCAGGGGAGGTTTGGATTAGATACTAGGAAAAAATTCTTCACTGAGAGAGTGGTTAGGCACTGGAACAGGCTGCCCAGGGAGGTGGGGGAGTCATCATCCCTGGAGGCATTTAAAAAACAAGTAGACATAGCCCTTGAGGCCATGGTCCAATGGGTAGAGAGATGGTAGGATGAAGGTTGGACTTGATCATCCTAGAGGTCCTTTCCAACCCTAATGATTCTATGATTCTATTATTTAAAGGCCTGTCTGTTCAGATATCTCTAGTGTGACCCTCTTCTTTTTGATTACTTCAGTTCTGAATTTCTTCTCACCTTAGCTCAGGCTGAGCGCTTTTATCATGGGTCTGGGGACCTGGATGTAGGGCAATGCTGCTGTAGCATCCAAATGCTTTTGATTGTCTCCTCTAAGCCCCATTGACATGAAGTATGTTTTTCAACTGGTCACAGCTTCTGTGATCTCTTTGCTATCTTGTTTCTTCCTCTCTGCTTCTGTAGCATTTTGGTGGTCTTCAAGCAGTGTGTAATTTCAGTCACGTGAAATAAGTCTGTGTATAGCAACCAGCAACTAGACTGGATGGTGGCAACTGCTGCCATACATGGCAGAAAATAGAGTGCAAAAAGCATTTCAAGTGGCTTAAAATTGCTGTATTATGAATTATAGACTACTTTTGCTGTCCTGATAATGGGTAGCACCAACTACTGTGATTCATTGTAGTCAAGGAGCATTAACTTCAGAGAGAAATGGGACAAAAGGGAAACTGCTCCCTTGGTAATGGGGTATTTTGAGTGGGCAAAGCACTGTAGCTGTAATAAATTATTTTACTCTGCTCATTCAAATGTGTCCTTCTATGCCCTTTTGACGTTGAAGTTATGTATTATGTAGTAAAAAGTAGCCTAAAGAGTGTGTAATTGAAGCAAGTAGTAACAGTTGTTAATCAGAGAATGTAATCCTGACACATATCAGCTCATAAACTGATTCAGTTTAACAGAACAGAAAAGAAAAAGTCATATATAATCTCATCTATTCACAAATGGAGATGATGGCTCTCTAAAGTGTGAAACCATAGACTCCTTGGGTGTCATTTTATAAGGGACTGGTAAATTTGGGTACCCAACCATTCAGAGTCCCATTTCTTTTTGGCTGTGTGTATTCAGATTTAATCAGCTTGGTATGACACAAGGTGCTATTTCATTTAAATTGAATGAATCAATAGAGTATGTTAGCAACATCATTTTAATCTTGTCTTGGTAAACTCCTTGGCCTATAGAAGTCAAGAACAATACTCCTGGACATGGTAATGAGATGATGCCATGATATTAGCTCTTTTGAAAAATTAATGCAGCCAAATAAACTGCTTCTTCCCTCCCTTGTCATTCTTCACATTTTGAACCACTGCCATTTGGACCAGCATCCTCCATGTCCTGCTTTCATTTGTGGAGCAAAGGTATTTCAGGGGTTAGCAATGGGATTTAAAGACCCATCTCTCCCTTTCTTATTATTTCTTTCTCCTGTTGAGAAAGTCACTCAGGTACTTTGTGATTTAGTTCCTCATTTGCACATTGACTGGCAGGATTTTCGTTCTTAGAGTGTCTTCTGAAAATTAAGATTCTAAATTGGAGGAATTCAACACTCCTGCCCAACTTGGTGTCATCTGAAAATTTACTGAGGTTATCCTCAATCCCTTCATCCAGATGACTGATAAAAGTGTTAAACAGAACTAGTTCCAAGACTAAGCCCTTTGTGTGTGTATAAATCAGATTAAAATTTTTTTTTGGCCTCTATTTGTATACCTTCTCTCTTTATATATTTTGTTTTGCTTTTCCGGTTCCATGAGCAAAGCAATACAGCTAGTTGTCATTAAAATGTCCTGGAAATTGGTCCTGAAAGAGTAAAACCCCAGGGTCCACTGGCTTTGGCTTACAGAGGGGTCTGTAAGAAATGGTGAGACCTATTAGTGGTTTGCAGTGCCCAACTCTAGAATATTGAGATTTTCCTTGGCAATTTAATTTTGTTTCAATGGAAAAGATGTTTTTTCACTATATGACTGGGAAATTTAAAATTGTGGCCATCACTCAAAGCTCTCTTGCCTGGGACTGGCATTTTTATTTTAAATTATTTGATTAGTTATAATGATGGATGATGAGTACAGGCTTGGGTTCACGGAGGGCAATTTTAGCCTTGCTGGAGCTGGCGTTTACCATTTATTGGTAAATAAAAGGGCAGAACTTTGTCTAATGACTTTAACAAGTGTATTAAGAGAATTGAACAGTCACAAAGGATCCTGGGAAATCTGAATTCAGCTTCACTTAGCCATATGAGTTAATTTCAATCATGGAGAGGTCTGTATTGAACAATTTAGACATCCCATGGTCTTTTATTTATGAGGCCTGCTGGGTCAATTATATTATCTTATAATTTCCATTCTGCCTCAGGTCAAATGCAGATTTCTATAGTACTCAGAGAACTAACAGTGGGAAAGATTTGTTTCCAGATTAACCAGAGGTGGTCCCACACTAGAGATTGTTGTGTTTTATATATGTGAAACTAAGTCTGTAGAACATCTCTGTTTTCATTTTCTCTTTTCAATGTGCTTTAATTATTTATAACTGTGTGCCCGAAATTTTGATATACCCTTGTAAGTCACAGAAGAAATATTGAGGGATAATTTTTCCTATTGGGTAGAAATAGTCATAGCTAAAAGGCTTACTTAAGTTGTTTATATCGAGATGTTTTTATAAGCCTTTTGTACAATTTTGATTTCTTTCTGGCAACGTGTGCCATGTCTGGCAGTACAGATCCACAGGGTTATAGCTGGGCATTACGTAAATACTATATTTATTTTAATGGGAGCCTATTATTATTTTTTTAATATATTTTTAGGGATAAAAGGAAAATTCTCTGAATGTAAATTTGTCTCGCTGAATAGTCATTTAAAAAGAGTGACTGGAAAGTGACATGTGTACCCTTTTTAATTTGTATAACATTGAGAGCCTTAGAAATTTCAGCATCATTCATGTTAACACATCAAAGTATTGCTAGTTGAACTTAAATCTCTCTGAAATGCTAATCTGCACCCTTAACTGTAGTGGAATGAACATACAGATGGTTCTTCTAATTACTTGGAAAAAGAAAAGGGGATGATTTCCTTTAATGATTTCCCCTTCTTTCCAGAGTGAAAGCAGTTCCAGCTCTTCCCTCTAGCTAATTTGACGATTAAAAGATGCCTTTGTCTTGCTTTCAGCTATTGAGGTTTCGTCACAATTTGTTAAAACTTTCCATCATGAAGTGAGGTGTGAACCTAGGGCTATGTAGGTTTGGTTCAGAGGTCATGTGAAGGGCAATTATAATCTTAAGTACTTAAAACCAGATTGTGGGGGTATTTTCATCATCCCATGTTATTGCACCAGTGGCGAAGATAGGGTTTCAGGGCTAAACTAGGAGCTTGGATCTTAGATGCAGAAGGTCACAGGTCAGGGAATAGACCCCAGGTATTCAGGCTCCAGACTCATGGTAGCTCCATTTTCCCAAGGATACAAGTAAAGAGATTTTTTAACACATCTCTGGAGCTGTTGACTTCACTGCTGCTTTGTGGGGTAACATGTGCTTTGGAGGAAAAGGTGAAAAATGGTCTGTGAGTAATTTTAAAGTTATTAGTTTTCACTATAGACCAGAACAAAGGTTGACATTTTACAGTCTCAGTCCTGAAAAATGAAATATGCACACCCTAGAAATATCTGGCATGATCACTGGTCACTGACCCATGACCTCTCTGTACCTCTGGATGACAGTGGTGCAGCTGTGTGGGAATCCCTTTTCATTGATAGGGATGGTCTCCATCCAGCTGGATCCATGCCAGTTGTTAGAATATGTAAGGTACAAACCTCCTACTGTTAAGGTTCATGTGGAGCTACCTGAAGAAAGAGAGGGTCTTTGTTCTGCCTGGGTGCACAACCAAGCTGATACAGGTGGCTAAGGGGACTGGGGCTGTGGGTACCCACAACACACTGTTTATAGCCTCTGTCTGTCTTCAGAATTAGAAGGCGAGTTTCATGTCTTCTGCCTTCTTTCATCTCAGAGCCTTGTCCCGTATGGGCTAAGGCTAGTTGGTCCGAACAGGAACAAGACTGGCAAGCAAAAAAGAATGGATGTGATCTCTTCTGGCTTATGAGCAGAATAGACCTCCACCTCAGTTTTGAAGGTTGTGACCCATAATTTTGCATAGAAGACTATATGTCAGTAACAGTGTCATCCCACAATTCTCCAGGTATTTAAATTCATTCAACATGGCATCAGCTGCTACTGTTATTTCAAGATTTAATAGGACTACAAAATTGCCATTCGATAGTGTATTTTCTTGAATATTCTAGGTCTCGTGGGTATTTTTCAATTAAAACACTCAGTGGGAACAACTACAAAAAAAAAAAAGGCAAAAAAGAATAGTTTAAATAAATATAGCTACTCCGTTTCTTCTTAGCTCCTACATATACATCTTACTTGACAATGTTTTCTGTTCTGTTTTTGAGGTGCACCGCTTCTTTCCAAACTATTCAAAAGAAGGGTATTTGTTTTCATTATTGCAAAAAGACTATTTCAGTGCTCAGAGAGACTAATTGTGAGGCCAGAATTCAGCAGGTTTTTTTCCTCCTTCATTTTCTAATAACAAGAATATTGTATAATATATTTTATAAACAAAACCGGGCTAAATAACCAGGCTTAAAAGCTTTTTTCCCTATTAGAACCAAAAATAGCAACCATTACTGATAGAGAATAGAGTTTTGACTTTTTCTGAAAGTATAATAGTGTGGACATCTTAAGAAAAGGCTTTGGAGGAGTTTGTTGCCTAGGGCTGAGTATTTTGGTTTTGTCTGCTTGAATCAAGGCTTTACAGTGTTGGAAAATAAACAAGGGAAGGAGAAATCCTTGCCTTACTTTCTTATTCTTCTGGAGTTATGACACTTCATATAGTAATAGGGAAAGGTGGTTTGCCTAGGTAGGACATCAGCAGATTTAGATTCCCTTGCCAATTCTACCAGAAATCTCTGTCCTTCTCCAGGATAAAGACAATCCAGACCTAGCTTCATTCTCCCTAGTGTGGAGATGACAGTTATCTTTGCATGATGTCAGAAAGACATGTTCATTATTGAGCAGAAAATTCTGTGAGCTTCCTGACTTGTTATTTTTGCAGTGATTAAGTTGTCTTCTGTTTGGCCACATCTTACCTAGTTCAACAAGCAATGCTCATTGCAAGTCTCACTGAACACCTGCAGTACTACTAGAGCAATTGGGTTAAAATAATAAATGGGCCCTATGTAGCATATGTCAGCTCTCTTCTCTGGAGATTTTTCATTTTACTCTAGTCATGATATGGTTCTTGTGATTCACTGCTACTAGGAATGAAACATCCAAAACAATACTTATATTTCTTGATAGGAAAGAATTATTTTGTTGTTGTTGCACTGATGAAAAAAGATATCTCATTGAATCAATTGATATCTCATAGAATCATTGAATTGTTTAGGTTGGAAAAGATTTTTAACATCATTGTGTCAAACTGTTATCCTAGCACTACCAAGTCCAACACTAAAACATGTTCTTCAGCATCACATCTACATGTCTTTCAAATCCCTACAGGGATGGTGACTCCACCACTGCCCTGGGAAGCCTGTTCTAGGGTTTTATAACCCTTTTGGTGAAGAAATTTTTCCTAATATCCAACCTAAACCTCTCCTGAGACCCTTTCCTCTTGTTCTATCTCGTTACCTGGGAGAAGAGACTGACCCCCACCTGGCTCCAACCTCCTTTCAGGGAGTTATAGAGAGTGATAATATGTACAGTGTTGTAAAAAAATGTAAACATCTGGGGCATGCTAGACCTTACAGATTTCAGCCAATCTCTCCTCACGTATTACGTTATATCAGAAAGTATCACACCTGAGCAATTAGTTATTTTGCTATTGCAGTTTTACTACAAGTTTTTAGTAAAGCCAACAGAACCTAAAATTCCAGGTTAAGGTTCCCACATGCTTTGGTCAATGAGTATGAATGTTTTACACTTGTAAAACAGTGGAGTTCATTTGTTTAATGAAACAGTAGGCACTGTGTTGGTCATTGAGTTAGCATTAGTCACCCAGAAAGGAGGAAAGAATCTGCTGTTTAAAAAAATATGAAAAAAAAATGGGGGGGGAGCAGAATTCTCTGCCTCAAGTAGCATATCTCAGATAGAGCAGTCACAGGAGGAGCATTTTTTGATCTCAGTCACCAACATCAAATGGTGGTCACATGCAGCCCTGAAGCTAGTGACCATGGCTTACAGATATTGAGAAATCATGCAAAGTAAAACAGATTTGTTCTGTAGAATAAAAATGTCTGTTGGAAAAATGGATAAATTCTGGGATAGATATTTATTGTAGACATTGCATGTTCAAGTCTTCTAATCAATGGTAGTTCAGTCAATACATTCAGCTGAAAACAAGAGTGCTCATTAAATTAGAGCTAAACTCTGACTTTTTATGATGTTCATGTACTTAACAAAGCCCATACATAAAACCAATTTTTCCATCACAAATACAGTCACAAAATGAACAAAAGACTTCTTAAAGTGGAACATTATGAGGAAGGTACTTAGAGACTAAACTCTTAATTTAATAGCAATCAGATAATGGGATAGTATCCATGGGAATAATAGGACTGACTGACATGAACTGAGGAACTCTACAGATGAGGCTGGAACACTGCTTGTTAAGATTCATTAAACAGTGGAAGAGTATCCAAAGGAAGGGCTGAAAAAGGTGAGCCAGAAGGAGTCACGATAAAGGAAATCTGATGATCTTTGTGGTTCTAAACTTCTTGCATTAAGTAGAAAGATGTGTTAAAGAAAAGGACAGGGTGGAGACTGGACTAGGATGAAATCTCCAGCAAAATTCACATTGATTTTCGTAAGAAGATAATCTCATTCTTAATCTCATTTATAAGTGGTACTACAACAGAAGTGGTGTGTGGGGCTGTCATGGCAGTGGGAGTCATTGTGAGATGATCATTCACCTTCTATGTTCCTCTAATTTCTTCCACATTAAGCTTTTTCCACTGCATTTTTTGCTTGTCTAACAGATGCCTTTAATGGCTGCTGTGAGTAACACTGTGAAGAAGGGAAAACAAGATAAAGAGAATAAACACAGATGTTGAAGCCTAACTAAAATGTCTACAATGTGCACACACACATACACAGCAAAAATGTACATTTGGGGTGTGTGTGGAGGGAAGGTGACTATGAACCAGCTTGGCTGTGAATATGCTAGAAAATGTTTTATTTTCTTTCTTAAATAGCACTTCCTTAATCCACATGGAAGTGCTGAAATCATGCAGAAGGCCTCATTAGAAGATCTGTTAGGTTGTTTCTAATCCTGATGATGTAGGTTATTAAAGTTCAATCTCTGTTCCCCTCTATTATTTTTTTATTATTATTTTTTTATCTTTTTTTTAATACATGAGTTTGCATGAGAGAGCAGAACAACACACTTCCAAATAGTGTTCTTATCACTATGTAATGTTATTATGCAAATCATAATCAAACTAGATGACAGTCCTCCAGACAAAACCTTTAGCATTAAGAGCTTTCAAAGCTCCAGTGCAGATTGTTGTTAGTGGGATAGTTAATTAAATAGAAGTTGGATTTTATTACTTTTTATAAACAACAAAGAACAGCTGGAATGATGTTGGTCCTCTGGCTTTTTTTCCTTTCTGTTTGACAAATATTAATTAAATTTACTGTCCCATGATAACAGACATTTTACTTACGGCACTACAGAGCAATAGGATATCTTTTATGCCCTCTTCTGCCCTTTACCCATCACCAGGGTAGATGGGCATTTGGGATAATGCAGGAAATAGGGAATGATTTTTCACAGAATCATAGAAGGGATCTTAAGAATTATCTATTTCCAAGCCCCCTGCCATGGTCAGAGACACCTTCCACTAGGCCAGGATGCTCAAAGCCCCATCCAACCTCATCTTGCACACTTCCAGGGACTGGGCATCCACAACTTCTCTGAGCAACCAGTTTCAGTGCCTCACCACCCTTAGAGTAAAGAATTTCTTTCTAATATGTAATCTAAATCTTTTTCATTTTAAAGCTATTACCTTTGTCCTATCACTACACTCCCTGATAAAAAGTCCCTTCCCATCCTTCCTGCAGGCTTCCTTTAGCTACTGGAAAGCTGCTATAAGGTCTCTCCAGAGCCTCTTCTTCTCCAGGCTGAACCACCCCAACTGTCCCAGACAGTCGTCACAGGGGAGGTGTTCCAGGTGCTTTCTCGTCCCTTGTCCCCGGGCGGGAGGTCCCCTCTGTGTGCAGGCTCAGGGCGAGGGCTGCCAGCCCTGGCCGTGCACGCCGAGCGGGCGCTGTCCGTGGTGCTGCCGGCGCCGCTCCCGGTCCCCTCCCGGCGGCAGGAGGAATTCTCCTGGGGTGCTTGTCTCTAGGAAGGGGCTCCGACCCTGCAACGTGGGAATGCAGAGAGACACTGTTTCTCCGTGATGTTGTAGAGAAGTGTCATGGGCCAGGCAGCATTTTTCCCTGTTCACAAAGTCACAGAATATCAGGGGTTGGAAGGGACCTCTGGAGATCATCTCATCCAGCCCCCCTGCCAAAGCAGAGTCACCTATACTGGGGGTGCTTTGCTTTTACACCTGTTGCTGCAAAGGCTTAGGCCTCAGCTGTCAGGTTTTCTTGTCAGCTTTCTTCTATACCAAGGCTAAATGGCATGCAGGGCCCTGGGGGTTCATAGTGGCCCTGTCTTCAGGCTGTTTATGTCTGCAGGGAACTTTTCCACCACTAAATATCTCTATCTCATTCAACCTGCGGATATTTCTGGGAGCTAATTCCCACAGTCTTCTCTAGCTTGGACGTGTATTGTTACCACACTCTACTACACTCTACATAAGATTTCATTTCAGTGGTAGTTTCAGGTAGTTTTTCAGGTACCACATTTCAGTGGTAGTTTCACAGAAGGATCTGTAAAACAAATCTTAAATTCTGTTGATATCTGTCCAGACAACTGGGAGACAGTCAGTCTTGTTTACCCAGTCCCTATTTTTCAGCAAAAATCTGCTTTAGCGTTCTCAATCAAAAATTTCAACATGAATACCTCTTGAATCATCATAGTGTTTATCCTAATTGTCTTGTGTTTAGAAATTAAAAATGAAATAAGTAAAATTTAAAAATCCCTCAAAACTTCTCTCCAAAACCTAACATAAATGAAATCAGGTCAGCTACTTTCTTTGTCATTAATTTCTGCATGGGTTGGGCTGTCAAAGGAAATCTTAAGAGGGTGGGGATGTGGGGGAGTGAATCCTGCTTGCATCAAGTCTCTGGGTAGCAATCTTACAGGAAGGCAAGAGCAAAGGAAGAAGTATCAGTGATTTTACTGACTGAAGTGCCTTGGGGATGAAATGTTTTTACAGAGTGACTCTGCTGCCCTTGCCTTTCTCCCTGCTTTGTAGATCAGCTGCTCTTAGCAGATGCCAAGATCAGCAACAGTAAAAGTTCATCTGAGAAATATTCAAGTGCTGTTCCAGTTGATCTGTACAGGCAACAGTGAACAAATCTTCCCATTCAGGAACAACAAAGAACACTAGAAACATCTTAAGATGTATTTTCAGTTGTGCCCCTGTGTCTGGGTGTGCATGTATATAGATTTTATTTCTATCTTTTGAACATCATCAGTGGGAATATTGTGAGTGAAGGCCATAGTCTAAATCTGTGCTGATGGAAGATGAAGAAGAACCTCCTTAAGCCCAAGCCCTATGCAAGAAAGCATACCACATGCATGTGATAAATGGATCAAGATTTCTGCTAAAAGCAGTTTTATCCCCCACAGTACATTGATTTTCAAATAGCTGTCTTTTCCAAGGGGCAATTTGTTGCCCTCCCACTTAAAAGTGTTTTACTTTCCGTTCTAAATGCCCATGGTGAATTTGTCTGGTAATGCTTTTGTGCTAACATAATAAAATGAAGAGTTACCAAGGTTGGTCAATTGAAAGCAAGGTTCTTGAGGAGCATGAGTAGTTACCGTCTTCTGGTCTCATTCCTTTACAAATGTTGCTGTTCTTTGTCCCTCTCTCAGTTCTTAGGATATTTCCTCTGGTATAGATGATGATTTCTCATACATTACCACATCATATGTGTTATACAAACCCAAACTGAGAAGAACTACTACATAACCTACATTGAGAAAAAAATAGTTCAGTAACATAAAAACAACGTTAATTTGACAAAAGCTTCCTTTAATATCCTATGTGGTCTCCTCTCTCTCCCTCCTCTGTCCCTAAAACTAAACTAAAACCTTCTGTAGAACTGCTGTTAGACTAAAGAGCCTGCACTTCCTCATCCATCCCCTCCCTTCCTACTCTTAAGGACACATGGCCCATTTGCTTTTCTTCAGTCACAGAGTTGTGTTCCCATGCTGTAAAGATAGGAAAAGCTCCTACTTGTCACCCACCAGTTCCATGGGCCAGTCCTTGCAGACCCGGCAGTAGGGGTTAAGTAGCTCCTAACAGTATGATTTTATTAACTTCTAAATTTGGCTTTTACCTTGTTGCAGTAATTGTGAACCAGCACCTTCATTCCCAGGAAATAACTTGTATTTTTCCTCGTTTTTTACACTATCTTTATTTTAGCACAAAATCTTTATTATCTATGGAACTAGCTCAGTTTTCTTATCTCATTTTGCTCAGGAGACTAAGAATTCTGCACATACAGAGAAGAGTAGAGCGCCTGTTCTATATTTAGTGTGCAATATCAAGATGTTTTGTCTTAAATTCAAGCCTCCTCTTCATTCAAGTTGTTAAGTTCCTCTTCAGCTTAAATGAAGTATCTTAGGCCGAATCCTGAGTTTATCAAACTTGACACCTTGAATTTGAGAAAAGCAGCAACAACAACTAGAAAAATCCAAGCCAACCAAATAAACCTCTTGGTTATAAACATGGTTTTTAGAGTTTAGAGACTGTGATGTCTCAGTTCACAGCAGGGGCAGCCAGGATGCATTTATATGATTAAATGAGAGAAGGAAGGACAGGCTGCACTGTCTTGAAATCATTGTGGGATATACAGCCTTGTTCTCTGTCTGGTCAAAAATAGAATTTGCTAACGGAACCTCCAGCCCTACTTCATTCAAAATAGGCAAAGTGTCTATTTTTATTGTAGGCTCTACCAGAACTACCTGATCTGCTTTGCACAGAACATTCCTGGAAGAATGTGAAAGACTTTTTAAAGGAGTTCTGTGATGCAAAAGAAGTTGTGTTCTTGTCAAGGTTTATGGTCAGGGTGGCCTTCTAGACCTATAACATTGGTCTCTGTTAACCCCTCTCCCTCCCCAAAGGGAAAAGAAAGGGAATAAGGGAGACTTAGCGATTACAAAAGAAAGATAGAAAGCTTTAATGACAATAATAACAATAAAATGGAAAATATGCAGATAGATACAAAACCAGTATTGAAGCCATGTCACTGACACAACTGATGCTGTGGAATGGGCACTGGGGTTATCCCAGACTGGACACAATGGCATATAAAACCATTACTCAGGAGCTGGATTCTGGAACTGGATTCAGGAATGCATGGATCAGGGACAAAAGCAGAATGGAGTCCTCCTTGGATGCTGGTCATTGCAGAAGTGTGGAAGAAGCCAGAAGAGCTTGATCTTTCTGATCTCTCAGCTTTATACCACATATGACATGTATGGGACAGAATGCCTGACTGGTCAGTTTAGAGTCACCTGTCCTGGCCACTCATCCCAGCTGATGCAGTCTTTTGCTTTCTGCACTCCCCAATGGCACAGAAGATCCAGCAGTACCTTTGGTCGGCATAACAATCCTTGGTAGTAACATTTGGGTGTCAACACTGCTAGTAGCAGACACTGTCTTTGAAAACAGGCTGCTAACTGCAGAAAGTGCAGTTAGAAGAGACTGAGATGAAAAGTAAAATTACCGAACAGAATTGCTCTGTTCTAACTCAAACCAGGAATTTTTCTACAGAAAAAGACACATATCAAACAAACAGGAACACAGAAAACTAACATCTGAAACTGTGAGCCTTTAATGGCAGAAGAAATCTTTTTAGTCAGTAGTGCCTAAATAATAGAAGAGAGAGCCTGCTAGCTTCAGAAGTACTGTTCAGCTTTGCAAGTATAGCTGCTAGGGTCAGATCTCATTTCTTGTTTTAGTTTGGAACTACAGGGATGATTAGACATGCATGTAAAGAACACTGCATGAGGTGCACAGGACAGCTTCAAGAGGTTTCCCACTTTCTGAAAGTCACGTTGGATCTTACAGTGTTTGTACTCAAAGTGTCTGTACAGACAGGTTAGCATGAGAGATCGTGAAAGCTCAGCTGTGAAATATTTCTGTGAAGTGTTGGTCTGGCTCCAGATACAATGTTCTCCATTGATTCAAGGCAGAGCAGCATTTCAATTAGACACTAACTAGCGTTCCTATATGCGACACCTTTGTGCACTTGGAATGTCAAAGCAGATCTAATATGACACTAATGCAGTTTCTGTGACCTTTTCTCTTTTAATGAGAATTCTGTGCGTGAAATAGGCTTGTACTCAGTTCACGAAGGCCTTTGTCACCTAGCCTAGGAAAGTCTAAGCAAGATTAAGATTTAAGTTTTAAAAGGAAGAAAGGGAATTTCTTGGGAGTAAAATGCTGAAATACTTTTTCTATTCAAGCCCCTACTAAATATTATCATTGCAGCTCTTGGCTGTAGAATACAATGGAATTGAAGAATTTTTATTCTGCCTGAAGCCAAAGCAAACAGAACATCACTAGCAGAAATAGGGTGTGAGCCTTCATAAAGAAAATATGCTTGTTCCTGGTTTCAGAGGTGAAAAAAACATATTTAAAGGTAAGAGAAAATGCAGAAGGATTTCTTGGTACAGCTTGAAATATAATAACCTCTTCGGTTACTTACAGTATTTTGTGACCTGAACATTAAGTTGATCTTGAAGGCTACTTTAAATGATGTTTTGTTTGATATTTTTTCTCGCATAACAAAGTATAAACCTTTTTCTTAAAGAAATAGAATGAGGACGTTCATTGGATATACCCTGCAGCTCTTGGGAATGAAACAGAAAAATCACTTAGGTAAAAATGTGATTTTCAATTAGTACATGCGCACCGATATTATTGTGAGGCTTCTTTCCTAGCATAAGATTTACAATTCCAGTAGGATGTGGGCAGTATGAAGTCCATTTACATGTGCTCCCCATTCATTTGTCTTTTGGCTTATTCTAGAGACTATGTCCAAAGCCTACTGAAATCCTGCTTCAGCAGGATTTAAATCAGATCACACTTTTCTTCCACATTAAGTGAAACAATTGCATTTATGGATTTTAGGAATTACTTCTGCAGCATGCTGCAAATAATACAGTTGCACTGGGTGGTGAAAGCAGTGGGAATCTTGTTCATCCTTGCCTCCTTGCAATTTCTACCCTTGGGTCCCTCTCCTATTCTGGATTTGGGTATGTAAAGATCAATAAGTGCTATATTCCTCTGGGTTCCATCCAGCTCACGTAGGTGAGATTAGACTCTGAAGTGGATATAACATTTTTCATATAGGTCATGGGTAGGTTACTACATCCATGAAGTGAAGGATGGTTCTCCTGAGCAATGTGGCTACATGCTTGTTCTCCCCTCAGGCTGCAATTATGGCCATATCACATCCATTGCAAAATCTAACCATAAATGCAGCAGCACAGAGTCAGCACTTAACTCTGTTTGAAATGCCCACCCATCCTAAGTAGTCGTGGGAGAATGGCTCCAGTCTGAACTAGGGCTACACATTAGCTACAAGATTAGCTTCTACTTTAAGATTAGGGAAAGGATTATGACACAAATGACGTCTATTAAAACTTTTGGTTTATTTAGAATTACATCAAATCAAAAGATTTGGGTTGTACCCATAGCATCACAGAAAATAGTGGGTTAACATAATTCCTCAGAGTAGTCTAAGAGATTAGTGCATAAATTGTCCATTCAAATTGTGTCTAAATCCCCTGAGTGCCTTCCAAAAGCTTGCAATGTTCTCTGCTCTAAAGCACTGAGAATTTGTTAGGCTGTTCCATTTATTTTTTAGTTTCCCTATCTGGTATAAATGGATGCAGCGGAGTTTCACTATTTCTCACCAGCTAAGGTACTGGTCCCAGAAGTGGTTGAAATAGAAGAGTGTTAAGGGAGAATTAGAGCAGTAAGCATGAGCTGGATGGGGATTTCTGCTGAAGTGTGTATTCTGTAAGCACTTATCCCAATTTCTTGCTTTCTAATGTCTGAACCAAACAAACCAAGCATAGAGTGTTTCACAGAGTGGTTAGCACCTGTCTGGTACAGAAAAGGTTAACAAACCTACTGCAGGAATGAAGAAACACCCCAAATATTTTTGGGCAGCTGAAATGTTAGAAACAGATTTCTGTGGTTCACTGCAGGTACACTATTACAGCTAAGATGATATTTCCTTCGAAAAGCTTGCATGTGGATCACTTTTAAAGATGTATAAATCCCACTGAAAACAGTCACAATGCATGAGCAAACATTGTACTACCATTAGAAAATAAATTTAAATAAAATGATATCCTTTGTGCTACATGGTAAATACACATTTCTCATCCCAACTTCACTCACCAGGTACGTAGCTGAGTCCCTCTAGTGGCATAAGCATTTATTTGGTTTCGGCATGTTATTAAAATTCTATTTTACAGCCATATTACAGCAGTAAATTCACAGGTAGCTTTTTTGGACACTCTAAGGGCTGTGGCAAAGTGAATCTAGGATTAGCTCCTGTGCAGGCTAGTGATAATGAACATGCATTGATTTTTAGTTGTGAGAGGCAATTATAGATGCACTGGAAGAAGAAAGGAATTTTTGAAAGGATATTCAAGAACTAATTACTGTCAGTAAGAAACACGCAAAGAGCAACGTAATACCCAGGATGGCCAATAGGGATAAAAGCTTATACACAAATCTGTCATGACCTAGTAGTGAAGACTGTTTAAAAACACTGATCTCCACTTAGCTTGTAAATGCGCATCACCCTCTTTCTCACTCATATAGTCTCTCTCTCCCCCCCTCTCTCTGACACACACACACACATGCTCCTGGATTTGCAGAAGACAGACATCTAGGGCACTTCTTGGCATCCACAGGAAAATCATATGGGATTAAAAAACCACAGCAGTAAGTACTCACTACATTAAATGTTTATTAATTGGCATGCTGTCAAAGCCCAGATTTAATAGTAAATACAGGAGGACTTTAATGGGAATTGGTTGTATTTGATTTTTCTTAGGAACTGCTGAAAGCTGCCTCTCAAGGATTACAACTTCGCCTTTTGCTTTTACGGATGCTTGTTTACTATCCATGTGGTAACCTCTGGACAGCCAGTAATCCATTCATTATCCACACGATTGAGTGCAGGAGTAGTACAGTGGTAACTACTTCACTTAGCTGATAGCAGACGACAAAAGGAGGGAAATAATGAATTCGGACAATTTAACCTCCCAAAGCTTCCTCTCTGCGATTCACAGCAATGCCAGCAATTTATTCTCAGGGCTCCAGTTTGTTCAGTCCTTCAAGCCACTGATCATCCCCTGCTACTCGCTAGTGGTTTTTATCGGTATCATTGGGAATTACCTTCTCATTTATGTCATCTGCAAGACAAAAAAAATGCACAATGTCACCAACTTTCTGGTAGGCAATCTGGCTTTCTCAGACATGCTCATGTGTGCAACCTGTGTACCCCTGACGCTTGCGTATGCCTTTGAGCCCAGAGGATGGGTGTATGGGCGTTTCATGTGCTACTTTGTTTTCCTGATGCAGCCCGTCACTGTCTTTGTGTCTGTCTTTACTTTGACTGTCATAGCTGTGGATAGGTATTATGCCATGGTGTACCCCTTCCGCAGGAGGCTCACAATCCCTATTTGTGCCTATATCTTGGCTGCTATTTGGTTGCTGAGCTGTACCTTGGCTGCCCCAGCCTTGGTCCACACTTACCATGCGGAGTTCCCAGAACTGGACTTCTCCATCTGTGAGGAGTTTTGGTTCCACATGAAAAGAGATCGCTTAGCTTATGCCTACAGCACTCTCATCATCACCTACATACTGCCTTTGGCTGTCATCTCCATGTCCTACCTGAGAATCTCCGTCAAGCTGAAAAACCGTGTAGTCCCAGGCAACATTACCCAGGGACAAGCTGAGTGGGACCGAGCAAGGAGAAGAAAGACCTTTCGCTTGCTAGTCTTAGTGGTGGCAGCCTTTGGAGTCTGTTGGCTGCCTCTGCACATCTTCAACATGATAAAGGACATAGACATCAGCTTGATTGACAAGCAGTACTTTAACTTCATCCAGCTACTGTGCCACTGGTTTGCAATGATGTCTGCTTGTACCAATGCCTTCCTTTATGCCTGGCTCCATGACAGCTTCAGGGGCGAGCTGAAGAAAATGTTTGCCTGGAGAAAGAAGAAAATCGGACCCACTACAAACTGCATTATGGCCAGTGTGGTGCTGTAAACAAGAGCTGGTGGGAGCACACTTACTTCATTTGCTAACACTGTAAGTCTTTTCCACTTCTAATTAGTCCTGATTCCTGACTTTTGGCCTCAGGGCTCAGTTATAACAACACAAGTCCCATGCGTAGCTTTCCCATCATCTCCACTTCTACTGGAGAAGGAGAGGCAGATATCATGTCCCCAGAATGACTTTACTTCTTTGGCAGGAGTTAGAGGCCAAGGAGATGTTAATACAGTTAAGATGCCCTTGTGTAAGCTACAGGGATCCTTCCTGACTGGATATTGCTGGCAGTAACCGGGATCATCATGGGATGCAAATCTCCTCTGTCTCAGGAACCCACAGCACAGCATCTAGCAAGGTGAGACGCAGTATTGAGAGAGGGAAATAGAACCAGAGTGATGTTAGTTCTGTGAGCTGTAACTGCAGTGCAGAGGAATTGACAGCCTATTTGTAAAGTCACCTGGTGAATTTTGCTGCCATCAAGGATGGATCTATCTGTGTGATGGAAACACACCCACATAGGGGGACATTAAGACGTACCACCACTTTACTGACATTCCTGCCATTGTCTCTTGTAACCTCAATTTGCCGA
Organism: Chloroceryle amazona; assembly: GCA_027560015.1. Classification (NCBI taxonomy): domain Eukaryota; kingdom Metazoa; phylum Chordata; class Aves; order Coraciiformes; family Cerylidae; genus Chloroceryle; species Chloroceryle amazona. The sequence goes on along the minus strand of JANHFX010007860.1, from coordinate 27,564 downwards.
CCCTACTGCAAGGTGGCTGCATTTCCAGCCAGAGGAGTGGATGTCATTGTAGTCTTGCCAGTGCTGAGATGCTTTCCACTCATTCCTTGAGGAACTGATTTTGATGCGTGGCAAAACTTCCATCAGCTTTGATCTCCAGAAACAGACAGAGACAGACAGAGACTTTTATACTGTCTTCAGGAGCACTTATGGAGGAGTCTGTTAAGAGAGAGCAGGTGGAAAGGGCTGTTGACATTGAACTGTATACAAGTATTTTGTGACCAGTCAAAGAAAGACCTGCCAAACAGAGTGCAGTGACAAGTACTCTCTTGTGAAGGAGTCTTTTGGGAAGAAACAATTTCCTTTGACATTCATCTTTCAATGTGATGAGGGAGTTAGAAGCTATAATCAGCCTAATGGTTTCTAGTTTCTTCCTCTCTGAACTGAAAATACCTGAGATAACCCACAAGTATATGGGATAGAGTTCTGAAAGCAGTCACTTCTGAAGAGGTTTCTCCCAGCCTGCTCAGCTGGAATCTGGGATAGTATGAGGAACTGCTTGATACTGTGCTGAGATCAGCTGGAGAAGCAGCGCAGTCCCAGAGCGGTTTTGGCCGTGGTCAGCAAAGGCATCTGTCCAACTGCAACTGCGCGTGGCCAGCAACTTATGTGCTGCGAGGCAATGCAAATAGACAAGAGGGGAGAGGGGAGAAAGGGAGGATGGTTTCTCTAGTTTGTAAATGTACTCCTACTGTGAAACTGTGAATATCACTTTGCTAATCAGCATTTGGTAAGATTAAGCTGGTTAAAAAAAAACAACAAAAACACAGAGATGCATACACACACACTGGGAAAAGTGCTGGGAAAACATTTGAAATCCCTTTTCACAAATCATCTTATAATTTCAAGCTGTTCTGCTGCTAGTAATGAGGAACTGGGTGTTAGAAGCTGATTACAGAGACACTGAATCAAGGAGGTCTTTTTAAAGTGGGCATTACTTGCACTCTGTGATTAAGTGTATCTGCCTTGCTTATTGTGTTTTAAATATTTCAAAGGCATATTAAAGCATGTTTTACTTTTGATGAATGTTAGGAAATTGATTTTTCTTCCAGCTCAATATAGAAAGTTACTGGAATAAATGGTGATTTTAAAAAGACGAAATAACCCCTTCCAAACAAAACAACCAGATTTTATAAGCTTTTCAGCTTTTGTTTCAGGACTCTTTTAGGAGAGTAGAGAACAGGACACCAAGAGAGCACTAAAACAATACTGCAAAAAAAAGCAGCTTTAAATAACAACAAGCCCCTGAATTTTAGGGATTTTTCTTCTACGGAATTATGTTACTTCAAGCTATTAATTTGACCATTTGTAAAAGTTAATTAGCCCTGAGATGGCCCATAGTGTTTACAGCCTCATGCACTAAGTATGGCTGTAATCCAGAGTGATTCAAAGCCCAGCCCGGTAACTGGGAAGACTCTATTTAACCACAGCAGGCCTGGGATCTTTTCTTTCCTACACATCATGTTTTTGCCCTCATTTGCCAGCACTACAGTTTGGCTTATTAATGTTCTTTTGAATGTTAGTGACTACATATGGCTGCTGCAGAGAGCTGCACGAAGCAAACAAGAACTTGGATTTCTCCGTTTATTTTTTTCCCTTTTTTTTTTTTTTGCCTTGAGACAGAAATGAAGGGCTGTTCAGTGCATATATTGTTCCCACGGTGACAGATGCACTAGGAACATCTCGCTACCAGCAGCCCCTGGAGCTGCAGTTACAGCAGTGTTGAGGTCTGTCATCTCAAAGAGGTCCTCAGGAGTGCCCAGCACAGCAGGCACCCTCATGTAAGTGCTGGTTTAACCTGTACATGCCTTGAATCTGTCAGGACTTGCATTTGCAGCAGAAAGCTCAGAGACTGCCCCTTGCTTCAGGCCCTTCTCAGGACTAGGATTTGCAGATGCACCCTGAAATTATGCATTCCCAGTGGTGGGCTCCTGAGGCTCCTTCTGTCTCCTCAGTAGCCCCCCTGGCTCAACTCAGTGGTCCTGCAAGGCCATTTTTCCAGGATGTCCCTGCACAGTGCACAAAGAAGTCCAGCCCTAAGCAGGAGGGCTGGGGATCCCGCAGGCTGGTGGGGACCTAGGCACAACCGCATTCACTCACCCCCACCTCTTAATTGACCCCCCCAAAATCTTTGCCTGGTGTAATTACCGTTTTCTCTGATAACCAGAGTAATAAACAATAATAAGATTTAGAGGCTCACTGGTGCGCTTCTTTAATACAGTTATGCAAATAATTATATTAAAAGCTGTAATGTAAAATGTATTTGCTAATCTCCACCCCTCCCTGGGGAGCTGCTGTCGTTCTCTGAAGGACCAGGGCTCATCACTACAGTATTTTTGGCGGTGTAATTTTTAATTACAATTTAAGAAATCATTGCATGCTTTGGTTTTATAAAGTAGCCTGGTTCAAAACTTAGTGAACTTATTAATTTCCCCTGTAAAGTTCTAGTTGTTGTTTCTTGCTTACATTCGAATCCAAGGACTCGCACACTGCAGAGCAGCTGGTCTGTGGGGATGGAGCAGGATTTGCATCCAAGCTGAGGTATGGCAGAATGCTATATGCTTATATATGGGATTTCATTCCTATTGTTTACATGTATCAAGAGACTTTCAGCAAGACCCAAGTATTCTGCATGCTATGTCAGCAAACACATGCTATTTATGATTGCTCTTCAGACTGTTCCTGGAGGGCAGTCTCTGGTAACCACTCCTATATGTACTATGGAGCTTGTACACATGCTCTGTGGTGGTGCTTTCAGGTAGATAGCAAATGCATTAGCCAGCGAGTTATCAGAGCATGATGAGTCTTCAGCTTTGGAAATTGAGGGCCCACCTAGGGCCACACTTATTCCTTGTTAACAGTCATCTGGGAGATTTCACTGCGGCCAAGCCTCAACAGCTCAGAAGGCTTTGTATATTTCCAATGTGGAGATCAATAGAGACATGGAGGGGATGGGGTGAGGCAAGGGACAGTGAGATGTCTACACTTAAAGTGAAGAGCACAGATTTAGATAGCAGGAATCACAGCTTCACAATTTGAAGCTATTCTGCATAGGTGTTGGAAGGACTCATAGGGTATCACTCTAGCAAATACACTATATTTCCAATGTTTATAGATGCAAAAATGCTTGGTCAACATAAGCAATGCCCGTGGTCAAACGTGGGATTGGTATTAAAAGGCAATGTACTTAGCAAACACATGAAAAATAAAAAAAGCAGCATTTGATCAGGAATTCAGAAATAGATTGCAAACAAATATCACTAAATCTGAAATCAGGCAGCTGAAGGAAAACAACATTTAATCAAGCCTCAGTTAGGGTCAGGTAGAGTTCATGTCTCCCCCACACCCCCGCCTTGAAAATGTCAGCTCAGCGCAGTCACCAAAGCCCACCTTGTTTATGCAATACATTGTTTTCAATATTTTTTCTTATACTTGGGCAAAGAAATCTGTGAGAGCTGTACTGGCATTATATCTGGGGAAGGACAGGATAGGCAAAAGCAGATCCTGCCATAAGGTCATTACTCACAAGAGCATGGTGAGTGCTTCCCAGCTGATAGGCTATGAAAAGCTGATATTTTTCATACCAGCTGAACAACAGCTGCTCTGTACAGTTTTAATTGAGCAAATCTTGCTTGTTGAGGTGAGTTATAATTAGATGTCTTTGTGCATGGTACAGATATAAGCTGAAAATGGTACACCTGCAACTGGGGGAAAAAAAACCCAAACCAACAAACTTTTACCCCCAGTCCTCCTTTCTGACTGTCCATTATCTTTTTCTTTCCTTAGAAAAAGAGTTGTATTCTTCCTGCTTCCCCTGGAGAAAAGGTGGCTCAAGGGTCAAAGTAAACATTTTTGCCTTATAGAAAACATACAGGAAAATCAAGGAGGCTTGCTAAATAGCCAGTTATGTCTGACACACAGTCTCTGCACCCAGCCGTTTGCTGTGCAGATCCGCAGCTGGCAGGAGCAAACCTGGCCTGTTTGACATAGAGCACTGGTTTTGTGGTTGCAGCAAGTAAATACCCCTTCTCATACTCAGTGACCTCATTCTGGGTCAAAACCATCACTGACTCTGGTACTTTGTACTTGAGTTCCCTTTACATCAACAAGAATTTGCTTTACTGAACATTCCAGAGAGTAACTGCAGATGAGTCAAAAGTACCCTGCCCGTATTAATGGGACCTTGCCTTCAGAAATCATTAGCAGATTCCCTTTTTCAAGAGCAGGTTTCAAGCAAATTCTTAGCGTGTGCTGATATAACTAGATGGGGCAGGTTTTCCTCAGGCTGATTTCAACCAAATTTTGTATGTTTCTCTGCTCCTTGATCTCCCGGCCCTCCCCCAGGCTTTTGTAACCATTGATCAACTAGTCAGTAGACACAGGAGCCTTGAGGATGTTGGAATCCTAGTAGTTATCTGAAATTAGGAAGAACACTAGCATTTTCTTGGTGCTCCCCAGGGAAGGAAAAAACATCTAAGTGCTCCTTCTTTTAAGGACAAACCCAGGATTACATGGGGGTTGGTGTAAATGGTTCAAAACTAGTTATGAGATGGCCCTGCTGACTCCCTACAGGGCAAAAAGTGGGGGTTAAGGGCAAGAAGCTCAAATATGTCCCACTGGGAGTGATGTCCTTTTGGGATCTAAAAATGTACTCTCTTTGCCAAGAAGCTGATAGGGTTGACTTTCTTGCTTGTAATTGTTTACTTTCCCTTTCTACAGTGTGCTTTGTCAAACTAAGTTAATGAAGCTAGTAATTGATATAAATTATAAAACACACACTCAGGAGCACCCTGCACTGTGTCTCCAGCCCACTGGAAATCAATTTGGAATCACTGCTATCTATTTGCAACTGACTGGGCTCTCCATCTTTTGCATCTTGTTTATGTTAATTATCACCATTACATCATAATTTCCTTGTGGGTTTTTTTTTTCCTTTTTTTTTTCCTCTACAGGAACCATACAAAAGCAGATGACAGCTTTAATCCCTACATCTACATTTCCTCCAATTCATCCATTCCTATTAGGCACTGGAGATGTTTCAGCAGCAGCTAGCAGGGCTGCAAAGAGGAGTTTGCTGCTTTCCAGAGTAGCAATGAGAACTGCCTCTCCTGCTGAGCACAGTTCTTTGTTTCCAGATAACATGCTGGAAAGGCAGTCTATGTCTCACAGAAGCAGGAGGGGTTTATCTCTGTGGTCTGTGAGAGCCTGCTGATGTGTGTGGTGCTGAGGGCCACTCCTATGCAGCTCAGGATCCCCCCAGCAACATCACCATGAAGTGCTGTGCTTGGCTGGAGGCAGCTGGTGCTTCTGTGAGTCTGGGCAGCACAAGATGGTGTCACTGTGTCTACTGTTTCTCAGCCACAGAGAGCTGGGTTCAATTGCCCGTCACACTCACAAGACAGGCCAATGCTCTAGTGAAAATGTGACAGCCAAACAACATGGTAGCTGTGATGCTTTGTCACAGGTTGCCTTCAGTCACAGCTCAAGTCTGCATGACCAGCTGTGTTTGACAGTGGGAGGGTGAAGTGATGCACTATATTGTAAAACAAGCCTGTCTTGGGCTCATAGAGGCAGGGCAAGAAAGAAAGAAAAATATTTTTGGACTTCAAGCAAAAAATAACCATCCAAAGGCTAAATCTATAACCACCCAGAGACTATTTCTGTATGAATGTAGGAGTTACTAAATCATCTTTGCAAGTGTGGTCCCTCACTTGTAGCATGCCAGTTCAGTGTTTCAGCTTTATGGCACCTCTCCTCCTGTCCCTCAGCCATCCAGTGAGCTTGAACAGGGGCAAGCCAGGCATATGGATGAACCACTAGTGTGTGCCCCACACATGCAGAGCCAGTAGTGTATAGTCCACAGACAGATGGGTTAAGGGCAGATACACTTGTGAAAAAGATTTTTTATAAAAATAATTGAAAAGTTGGGGATGGGGTTCTGAGGCAAATGTTCAATCAACCCACTCCTCAGCAACTGGATGGAAGTCTGGAGGAAGCAAGACAGAAAAAATCCGAATGTCACATTCAAGAGTTATCTATAAGCTATATCAACAATTAGAAATTACTTTCTGAGTCACTAGATACAAATTATTTCAAATCATTAGGACAAAACCCTTCAACAGTCAGCTTTGGAATGATTTCCCCTCAATTATCAGATCCTTTTAAAATTCAACATCTGTTGTTAATATGCATAACCTTAAAAAATTAAAAATAAATTTGAAACCATTTGAAGCTCTAGACACAGCATATGGCAGACCTGCTTAATCTTAACAAGTCAATAATATTATCATTGTGAATCACTTCTTCATTAAAACATGTATTCATGTCTGGTATATATAAGAATGTTTATTTGTAAAAGCCTTTTGTACCACCCATGCAACTGTCAGTTGTCACAGCTAATTCTAAATTGTTTTGACAGTACCTCCTCTTGGAACATTGCCACAGACTGAGCATAGACAAAATGCAAATCATCACTGGTCAAACAAAGTTCTAGCAATGTCACCAGGAAAGTGCAAGGAAGCTTTTAAAGAGCTGTGTTGTGCTGTAGGTACAAAACCATGGGTTTATTTTTAAGGCATTGTAGAAGGCGCTGTTCCAAACACTTCTCACCCCAAAAAAAGTGGTATACGGGGTCTGACAAGTTCTTCATGCTTTCATTGTGTAACAATAAGGGAAGAATATTATGAACTAAGAAACATGTTTTCCCATGAAACAGTTTAAAATGTCACTACCCACCAGTAGATGCTGCTTACTAGGGATAGGATGAGGATATGGCAGGTCAAACTTTGTAAGTGGGAATTAAAAGCCAGACTACCTACACCCTGAAGTCATTAAATTATTGGATAAAGACAACTGTGCATTGAAAGGCTGTCATTCAATTGCTTACTGAGAAGATTTACCTCCTCCTCCCACATATTGTAAGTAAAAATGCTTGATTTTCAGGCAACTAATTTTCATGCAGACACATCTCCCTTCAGCCCAGTATGAGGCATCCAAACTCAGAGATGCAGGGTTTTAAAATCACGTCTTCACTTTGCATCCTCAGTGGTGGCTGTCGGCTAGTTCAGCTCAGAGCAAAACTTATCTGCACATTAGCATTCAACATTTTGGGTAAAACCTCTCAGTACGTTGTACAAACAATCTGCCTGGGATGCTGTCAATGCTCCTATGGATTCACCCGGTCTTAAAAAATGTAAGTCTGATTATTCCAGATCTCCTTTCCAAGGATTTAAACGGAAGTCATAAAATAACCAAGAGCCCTAGGTTAAATAGCTTTTCTGTGCATGTGAATTTACTATCAATTTACTTATTATTAAGTAAAAACAAACAAACAACAACAAAAAACTACCCTCCTCCCCCCAATCCAACCAAACAAAACCAAAACACCCAAAACTTCAACATAAACATAAAAAAATAAGTAATTTTAAAAATACCTTGATTCCTGGGGATTAGGTCCCTTTTAAAAGGTGTAGAAAGTGATTGCCCACCATTGAAGAAGGTGTATGCAAGTCAAATATTTGGTAGCTTTCTACACCATTATGGGTTTGCTGAGTCATTGGAAAAGCACCGATTTGAGGGCAAGAGGAAAACACACAGGATTTTTATTGCTAAAAAGAATTACCTGGACAGTCTGAACCTGCAAGATCATTTTCAACAAACACAGCCTAATTCACAGTGCTAGCTATGCTGGAAATAGAGATAATTAGGTGAGTACTTCCAATTCTCATATGAGGTCAAAGGGGAAAGGCCATACCGGTTGTGGCAGTTTGACCTTGACTGGACATCAGGTGCCCACCAATCTGCTTTGTCACTCCCTCCCCACTGCCTCATCCTCTCAGCTGGACCGGGGGAAGAAAATAAGATTAAATTCATGGGCTAAGAGAAAAAAAGTTTAATGTAAAAGCAAAACAAGACTGCACACAAAAGCAAAATAAAACCAAGATTTATCCTTTACTTTCCCTCAGTGGGCAATGTCTGTCTCCTTTTCCAGGACACTGGGCTCAAACATGTAGCATTTGCTCTGGAGGACAAGTGGATTCTCCCCCTCCTCCTCCTTTTTCTAGCTTTTATTGTTAAGCTGATGTCATATGTTATGGAATATTCCTTTGGTCAGTTTGGGTCAGCTGTCCCAGTTGTGACCTCTCCCAAGATCTTGCCCACCCCATCCCACTGCAGGGGGAATGTTGGAAAACAGCCTTGGTGCTGTGCGAGCCCTGCCCAGCAGCAGCCACAGCACGGGTGTGTTATCAGCACCTTTCCAGCTCTCAATGAGAAGCACAGCTCTGGGAGGGCTGCTAAGGGGAAAATTAACTCCAGCTCAGTCAGAATCAATACACTGGTAGAGGAATGGTCTTAAAAATTTTGACAGCAGTGAACAGAGACTAAATGAAGAGTGTCAGTACAGCTTTCCAAATCTGAAGCTATTCACATTCAAATACTGAGACTGGAGGAGGTGGATAAAAGCAAAATAGAGATACACTCAGTGTTGCAATTCAACTATTTCAAAATAGTTGCAAGAATAGCAAGCCCCACAGATTACCCTAAATTGCAGATATTTGAAACATGGATCTGCAGTTCGATTTCACCTTTTATTGCAGGAAGTTTAACCTCTGAGTAGCAACAACTGTTTCTTTATTGTTTCTTCTTAGATGAAGCCCACACACTTAATCAAGCCACTACAGTTCCAAAATTAGCTTTGAGGTTGTTCTCCACAAGATTTTAATGTAACATTCACAGCATAACCTAGGGATAGAAAACAGCAAGTTATGTAAATAGAAACTTTTGCTAATGCCCCATTTACAGTAACTAAATATTTTTAAAACAAGATGACAAAAAAGATAAGACAGGACTATTGGAAGCTTTGAAGTACTCTATTTAATCTTTGCATAGCTAGAGATGTTTTCTGTGAAACCACAGCTCTTGTGACCTGGAATTTATGCCTTCTGTCTCAGTAGCCCCAGTGCACCGATGTATCCAGGGAGAGCAATATTCTATCTCTGTGAGCTGGATACTGCCACTTTTAATCACTATGACATGTTTCAGTAACTGCTGAAACACAACAAGGAAGACAGTACTTACAACAAAATACATCAGAATTTAGCTATGCTAATTTCTTTTAACTGCTAATTTCTTTTATTAATGGCTGAGAAACCAACAGACAACTATTATTCACTGAATATCAACCCTGCACAAATATTTCCCAATAAACTCTAATTAACCATTTGAGAATCTACCGGGGAACAATAGTTTCATTTAGTTCAGAACAAGCAGCAGAGTGGATAAATTGTCACTGAAAGCTGTGTCACATCTGAAAAGCAGAGAGAAGCCTAAAAGGAACCTATAATGCCTCTGTGACTCAGAGCACTTGAGCACTGTGATATGCCTGGTTTTAAGTATTTCTTTCTTCTGAAGTATATTTGGACAAACTGCCTGAACAGAAGAGGAGAGAATACAACTTACTCCTCAATGATTACATGGACACCACCACCAGCTATAGTTACATTTTGGGCTGCTCTCAGGTACCTAAGAGCCTTAGTCCCACATCCATCCATATCAGCAGTAGTCTTGATTTCAGATTGGGAGAACAGGAATTTTACAAGAGAACTTCCAACCTTTTAGTTTCCTGTTCTATTATATTCCCAGGTTGTTGTTTTTTTGTTTGTTTGGTTTGGTTTGTTTGCTTGCTTGCTTTTTTTTTTGTACAGAAGACCAAAAGCCCTCAGGATGCAGCAATACCTCCCTCCATGCACATTGTTTGATTCTAATATGTGGAAGAGCCCAAGAACTGAGACAGACATCTCCTAACAGGTATGGCAGATATGAGATTGGAATCCATGAGGCACAAACTATGAAGCAAAGCATAAGGATACAGAATTACCATCCTAATCCAGATCTGACACAAACACTAAATCAGAGCTAGTCAGTATATCAAGTACCATCTCATTCACAAGAAACTAATATCCTTCAACATTCCTTCCCTTCAACATTCAGCATTAATACATTTAATAAAATGGCTAGATCTTTATTTACCAAAATATCTTCATAAGTTATTCTTTGTTTCTCTGGAACCTGCTAGCCAGTTGTTTTCTCACTAATTGTTTCTATATTAGAGAAACAAATCCGGTTTTCCTTACCCCCAGCAAACCTTACCTCCAGTTTCCTAAGACAACTCATCCTCTTGATGAATATGGTGTCCTCTCACCACCATCAGTTGGCCCTCCAGCACCTGAACCAGCCCAGTAGGCAGAGCCTTTACGTAGAGCACACAGAGACCCCACATAAAACCCTGGCAGTATTGCTGCAGGCACGGGAGTGCTCTATAGATAGCTCTAGATTATTAAACAACAAGTTTTACAACATTACATTAAGAGATACTATTACATGAAGTCAGGTAGAACCCACATAGCAAGAGAGTGATTAGAATAACGAGCTGATACTAATAGAAAAGCCCATTAAAACAGAAAAAACAACCCCAACAAACAAACAACAAAAACAAACAAACAAATAAACCCAAAACAGCTTTCCAACCTGGTAAGAAAATAAATACTGAATAGAACGAGTGAAAACTTATTAAAAAGTTTTGAAGGAGGCATGAAGGAATTGAGATTCCACTTAATCTTAGACCTCTCATTTCTATTGGAGTACTAAAATGCTGTCCCCAGGTTGTTATATTCTTTCTAGGAAACTTTATCTTCTAATTTTAAGTGCTGTCTATTCTTACAAGAGATACTAATAACCCATCTTTTTGGTGCTTCCTGATCCTGGCGCTGTGTGGAAGAAGAAGGAGGATGGATCAGTATGATCAGTACAAAGCTAGACTTGTCCCTACTTAAAACTGGCTTTTGTTCTTGAGTTTGCCCCAGTAATAATCAAGAGCTCAGTTTAATATCAGCACTAGGTGTTAGCTTCCCTTTTAGCAAGTATAGTAAATATAACCCAAATTATCTCTTGGTGGCAAGCAACAGTAGAATGTGAGCAGTGAGCATCAAAATCCCAGTGACTGGTGGGCACCAGCTCTCTCTGTTTACAGCCTCTACTCTGCAGCACTGCTATGAATTCACTGGTCATCCACACAGGAGTTTGTGTGCTGCCAGTGGGCTTTGGGATGTGTCTGCTTGTACAGCTGGTCTCACTCTCTGGGGAACTGAAAATTTATCTGCTTCTATTGAACACCAAGTACCTGTTGTGCTTGTTACTGGAGCCTGGTGGCCTCATCTGAGCTGCATCCTTAGTGGGAATTTTCTGTTCAAGAACAGTGTGAGGTGCTTCACTTACTCACTGCCAGTCAGCAAGGGCTAAGAATCCATTGCTGGAGACCAGCCTTACTCCAAGGAGTCCTGCTACCATCATACATGCCATCTCTTTTCCCAACACATCACATGCCTGGTACCAGGTGAGATAAGTTATCCCAGGCAGATACTGGGCCTTTTATGGTCTCTTATCATGGTACCAGAGAAGGTTTCCAGGACAGAGAAAAAATTATGGCCTCAGTCAGGGTCATTGAGACAATATTTATTTACAAAAATACAAGATGACTTTCCTGTCTGGTTTCCTTTACCTTGTGGGGTGGGCAGACTTGTGACAACACGTTCACTGCGCATCCAGATTCTGTGGTGGTCTTTTTATGGACCATCCCCACAATCCCAGCTGTTACAGTGTGGACTTCCAGGTGTTAGCCGTGCACCCCTGCATCATATAAATTCATAGGGGTGTCTGGAATACTGGACTGGGATGCGAGCCTTTACATGGACTTCAAATTTCACCCTCCTAGCTTTATCAACACCCTTTGTGTTCCAAATGGGTCTCTTGTTCCTATTGATATTACCTCATCTATTTCCTCTTTCACTAGCCACTTCATATGAGCAATTTGAAGAACACCTTAACTTCAGACTATGTAGTATGTCTTCTGCTTGCAAATCTTTTCAACTTGTGTAAAAAGCTGCAGGACAACTGCACCAGCTGTCACACAGCCACCCATCCATATGCCTGTGAACTGTCTGAGCAAGACGACAAATCAATATTAATTAATGGTCCTCTGGAAAGTAAATGATTGTTCACAGTGTGCAGTGTAGCAAGGAATCCTGTAGGCTATTTTTGGCTTTGATTTACCACACCATATAAACAAGGGTTTATACATGTAGCCTGGAACCTAGAATCTTCTGCTTATAAAGGTCACAGCTTCTGCTGAGATAAAAGGAGCCTACAAACCTGGGAGAAAACCTGGGGTATTTTTACTTCCATGGATGCAGCAGATAAGAGGCCATTTCAGCTGGCTGCTAATTTACAGCAGCTCCTGAGGTTTAGAACATATGAAAAAATATTCAAGCGCTCAAGTATTTTGAGGAGTGCCTATATTAACCTCCCATTTCCTGCAGGAAGGATGCTTTTCTGATATTTAGCCATTCTCTCTAAAAGCAGAAATATCATCTAGTGAATGCTGCCTCTCCCAAGCTATAGCAGAAAGTTTTGTATTTTTTATTTGCCTGTGCAGAAAGGTTTATCAATGTGCTGAATCAATTAATATAGCACTGACCTCATGTGCAACTCAGAGGGAATATTCAATAGTGACCAGTTGTAGGAAAAGGATTTTTAAAATGTCAGGCCTTTTAATTCAAGATAATCACACAGCAATTCCAGTTTTCAGGAAATGCATTAGCACCATTAGTGGAGACAGGTTCTTCCTTTACTGGAGTCTCTTCCAGCAAGGTTTGTTCTCACAGAACAGGAGCAATTTTGTTTAATTGCTCTGTGAGAGTACATGATGTTAGGAAATAGATCATTGTACACTGGCTCAAATGTATGTTTGAGTGTTGTGCTGCATGAATGTCACTTCATTATAAGAACACATCGTGAGTTTTGTTCAGAAAACAGGACCCTGGGTTGCAGGTTCATTTTGCAACACCATAAGAAAACACTGTTCTACTCATTTCTTATAATCTTGGATCCCTGGAATGTCTATTTGTACTCCATCTCTTTTGTGCAGTTAATCACTCCTGGCAAGCACACATCCTTCTGCTTGGTCCTTAAGGTTTCATCCAGCATTCTCAATTTCTCCAGCTAGCCCTGACAAAAAAAGAGGAGTTTCTAGCCCTGCCCTTAGCATGCTTGTGTCTCCTCCCGCCTCAGTGTTTTCTAGAGCTTTAACAGTATAACTCTCTATTGAACCTACCAGGTCTTTAATGAAAAGATTTTGAATACAGCGAACTTCATGGCAGTTGGCTGAAAAGCACATTAACTACATTCTCATTTTGACCATGAGCCACTGATAACTGCTATGTTTCTATTCAGCCTGTGCTATATCAGAGTTTCATGGAGAACACACTTTTCTACCTTTTGAATAAGAAGGTATCAAAGCCCATTCTATGATTTTTACATGGTGTTTTTTCTTTTCTCTCCATACAGACCTGCAGACTTCATAAAATAGAGGCTTGTTCTGAGAGGATTTACAGTTGACAAATCCCTTTTGAATCTTATGCCCTTATTTTCTTTTATGTCTCAAAGATTTTGAGCTTTCCAAGGTTTTTCTGGCATTTGAAGGTAAGCTGATAGATTTGCCCTTTTCCAGACTTCTGATGCTTATTTATGGTTCACAACTTTCCCCAAGATGGTGGTTCTGACATTACTTCTGCCATATTCTTTTGCAGTATCCTGGGATAAAATCCATCAGGCTCAGACAGCTTGAAAACTTTCAAGTTCTTTGGGTGTACTTATGCCTCCTCATGTATTTCTGTGGACTTATCTACTGCTCTGCAGCTTCCTTTTCTTTCTACAGAATAAAAGTTCCCTTCAAAACTTTTGTTTTTTAGAAAGAAATTTCCATTTGAGCAAAACTGTATCAAAAGGAAAGCAAACTAAACATCCTTTTAAAAATTATGAAATGTGGAGGATTTTTAGTGTTTCTTTTGTGCCTGGCCTCTCTTTAGTGGAAAATAAGACAGACAACAGGGCACATATAAGAACAAACCAGTTGTGTTTCTCTCCAGTTCTGGCTTTTACTTGCAGACCTGTTGTGGGAGAAATCCAGGCACAGCACCCAGTTTGATCCATCATGCCATAATCTGGCAAACATATACAAACACCCACTGTCCTCCATGGTGTTTGTGCTTGCCCTTTGGGCCTTGGCCACCCAGCAGCACTGTGAAAGGTGCTGCCTTGGTGAGGTCAGGTGCTCCTGAAACAGAAGGTGAAAAGGGAGGGATAGAAAAGGCACACAGGAAAAGAGAAAGAGGATCTCATTTTTCACACTTACTGCTCAGGATGTCATAAAAGGACTCAGCAGCTTTGACTTTTCCTTTCAAGGGACTAGTGGAAGTTCAGGCAGTCCACCAGTCCTGTGGTGGATACAAGGCTCTATCCTCTTAGTTGAGAGCAACAAAGCTAGGCAGGGTAGGACAGCATGCTCCAATTCCTTTCTTCAGATTGTTTAACAATGAACTTACTTCATTTTTACCCTGTTCTTGTTTTATTACCTTATAGGTTTACAGGCCTGAGGTGGCCACCAATGGTTCCTGGGCCAGTGGAGGGCAACCCAGGTAGTAGTGCAAGAATGGGCCACCCAGAGGGGTCCAGGGACCTGAGTTGATATTAGTAAAAATATTAATATGAATTACAGTATGGCAGTAAATCCTTCCTAGACAGGTAATTTACATTTTTCAAGCCAGATCTTTTTAAACTCTTCTTTCAGTAGACCCCAAAATACAAAACAGAAATGCAGAAACAAACAAAACTATACAGACAGATAGATGAGAAGGACGTGGATCCATTTTAAGGGACTGTAAACAAGCACTGGCAAGTCCTTCCACATGCAGCAGCTTGCAGGACTGTAATATCAGTCACAGTAATTATTTAAAATTCAGTTAAAATAACACTGACCAATCCCACCACCTGCTTTCTCAATGAAGGGTCTTTCTGGGTCTTTCAGGCAGTTGCAGTGGACCTGATATTCATATGTTCAATCACACGAGTACTTAAAATTATTAAGGCTATCTTGAAATACTGTTTTTGCAGTAACACTTGGAGAAGAGCTTTTCTCCTCCCAGTTGTGTACAAGTGGGATTCCTTACACATTTCCAGCGTATTAACCATAAGGCCACACTTTGATACTTTGGGTATCATAGGCAGCTGATACCTCTTAAAAATACCCTAAACTGCAGCTGTCTGATGTTTTGTCACATAAAACTATCCTGGCTTCTTCCCTTGAAGTTTACGGTGACGTCGCAGCCAAGTGCAGTGTTTGTCAAGCAATGGGTGCTCTTCCACTGCCACCTTCTGGCCATGACCATGGACTTGAGATGTCAATGAAGGAATTAAATGAACTTGAAACTCTAGTAAACACTATTTAACTGTTCTTTAATTTCTTCAAAAAACCCCAAAACAAAACAAGAAAACTCCCAAATCCTCACCTTAGATATCACCTGCTGACCCAAACTGAAAATGTAGTAGTTTTCCTTAGACCTCTAATGTTTTCAGCAGTCTGAGACTTCAGTTAAAAATCTAATGCTATGAGCTAGACGCCATCAGCTAACTCTGGAAAAGACATTTTCAGTTATATTCAGCTGAAGTCTGTCTGAGTTGTTAAAAATGTACAAGTTATGATGTTAAACTGAAAAAAGGTTCAGGTCCCTCCATCACCAGCTGTTTCCTGTCCAAGGGGAGCAGGAACACCTTACACCAACATAAGAAAATTGGGATACATTTCTAAGTTTTCAAAGCTTTTTGACTGTGCCAGTAAATTAGGGTATACTTTTCTTTTTATATTCCTGTAATTCCCTGTATTGCATCAGATGGGCATCAGGGACCTGGTAAGATTTCTAACATGAAAAGAAAGATTTATTTTTTTTCCTCCAGCTTTTCACCCTGGGAAAGCTGTGGCATTTCAATACTTACAACAAAGGTGGGGACAATCCTTTTAGCAAGGGGACAATCTTAATAGATTGTCTTTATTGTGACAGGACAAGGGGCAATAGCTTTAAACTTGTCATGGCTTCATCTATGTCGGCAATTAAACACCACACAGCCTCTTGCCTGCTGCTTCCCCCACATCCTTTCCCCCACCTCATCCTGGGGGGATGAGGAATCAGGAGGAAGAAAAAGATGAGACCCCATGGGTTGAGATAAGGGCAGTTTAATAAAGCAGTACAAAGAGTAAAGAAAACAACAGTACTAATAAAATGATAAACAAAGCAGGTGATAGAAACCACAAGGCTTTACCTCTGTACCTGAGATGTCACTTCCCCTGCTCCACCTGTACTGAAGCCACACACCGGAACAAGTTGAAAACAGACATCCCCATACTGCCTCAGCCCTCCACTTATATAGGGTCATGCCTCTGTATGGTATGGAATAGCCCATTGGCTGGGTCAGTTGTTTATCCCGGCTGTGGCCCCTCCAGCTGCAGCCCCTCCCACTGCTTGGGCCAGCAGCTGCTGGTGATAATGAACCCTAACTGAACCTAGGATGTAACTGAAAGAGGATATATATAAATTAGACATAAGGAAGAAATTTTTTATAATGCCAGTGATGAAACACTGGAGTGGGTTCCCTAGAGAGGTGATTGATGCCCCATCCCTGGAAAAATTCCAGGTCAGGTTGGATGGGGCTCTGAGAAACCTACTCTAGTTGAAGATGTCCCTGCAGGGAGATTAGATGGTCTTAAATATTCCTTTCAGCCCAAATTGTTGTATGATTCTGTGTTCAGGGACACAGTAAAATTCTGAACATGAAAAGAAGGATTTTTTGGCCAGGCCTCCTCCCTGTGAAAGCAGACCACAGCTGTGATATGATCACACATCCCTGTGCAGTACTCACATGAACCACCTTCATTCTTACACAGATTTAATTGTGCCCTTTTGCAGACCTCTGTGTGTGTATCTGCTGGGAAGTAGTCTGAGCATTCAACCTATTTCTGTAGTCAGCTAGGGACAAAATTCCTCCAGTGGTTCTGCAGTAAGTGAACCCAGAAGTAAAAACAACAGTGGTGGTTCCCCAGCATCAGCTGCCAGGCAGAATGCAGAAGGGGACAGAGCTGAGCCCATTGAGCGGGTAGCCCCACATCTCTCTGCAGCTTGTGTACACCAGGAAGTATGGCAACCACTCTTAAGTTCCATTCTTGCTTTAGCTTGCTAGGGATTGCAGAGAGGATCTTCATTCCTCTTCTTTTCTCCAGACTTCCCTCCACTTGGATCAGAACTGAGCTCTTCAGATCACCTATCTGCTTAAAAAAACCCATAGTTTTTTTTCCTCTGGCTGGGAAATCTCTGTGTGTTGGGCCTGGGTTTTTTTTAGAAAAATCTGTGTTTATTTCATAAACTCAAGGATGGAAATAGGCAACTATTTTTGATTCTGACCAAATGTTACTGCTACAGGCATGCAGTGTGCTTCATTGATTAATGAAGTGTATTTTGTACCTATCCCTCTTGCATTTTGGTCAGAGAATTTAAAATGATCACCCAAGAAATGTCTATCTCCAGCAGGTGTCAGTGGAGGCTACAGAATGGAGAAACTCCACCAAAACCAGGATCTACTTCCCTCTCACAAGGTGCTTCCTGGCCAGGGAGGGGAGAGAGTGAATGTTCCATTCTACAAAGAAATGCTATTATAAGAAAGATGGGTTACTTTATTTTTTTTTGCTTTGCTTGAAGTAGAGCTCAAAAATTTTCAAAGTGGAATTCTGTGACTGTACGGAGGGGACTGTAATGAAGTGGGTGTCAAGTCGTTTATTGAAGGGACAGTAGACATATTTGAAAAGGTGGAATTAGTGACCCATTTCACTCATATTTCCAGGGGGAGTGAAGGGTCTCTGACTATACTCACTGCAGCCGTGCTTACCCTCTGCAGCACAAACACACAAAAGGGCAGTGGTAAAGTCTCTCAGTAACTTAAATCCTAATGTTCCTTAACATTCGAGTGCTGTAGATATAACTGATGGACACTCTAGAGACATGCCAGTATGATATCTACCTACCTGATGCCCCTGCATGTCAAAGGCAGGGGATTATTGCTTCCCCCAGACTCAGCCTCTGTTTCCCACCGTTTGCTAGCTGCTGTTTCCACAGCTCCCACTGACCCATGAGCAGCAGTGCCACTGGTTGCTCACATCACACCTTTCTCCCTGACATCTTCTTGATTCCTGGTGGCTGCCTGTAATGTTGGGTAGTCTGAGAGACATGTTCCTTGAGACAGCAAGGAGCTGGAGTCAAGGTGCATACAGTCGTGGCTTGTGCTTTGCATCACAAACTGATGGCATTAATTTGGCTGGTGCCAAAACCCAGATGACATACAAGGGTCTATGTGTGACCACTCCCTCTCAAGCTACTGTGAATACAACTCCACAAATACACATTTTAAAATGTGACTAGAATGAAGGAGGATTAAGGTCAGAGTGGTGTTCCCCGCTTTGTCTCCCACTAGAGTACTGACAAAGACCTAATAAAATCAGAACTACCAAGACAGATGTGCTGCCCTACCCAGATAGCCTGTGGGAGGACTGGGAAAAAGGAGCTATTGATCTATATCTGATCACAGCTGCACTAATATGCTTTCTTTTTATTACTTTTTTTTTTCTTTTAGTGGGTCTCAAAGCAAACAATGAGGGGTTTTCAGTAAGGCTGTTAGCATTTCCCTTGTTCTTCTCCTTGAGCACACATGCAGAGTACTGTTAATTGACTGGCTGAAATCTCCCTGCACAATTTCAGGCAGCCTGTGCTGAAAGCAGGGGCAGTTGAAATCTTACAAAAGGCAGGGTCCATTCTCATCAAAAAGCAAACCTTCAAAAGCTGTTGTTTTATTGGTGACATAGAGTGGTGGCATAATATGCCAGAGGTTTCAGAAAACACTATTGTTCAGTATAACTTCTTTATTATCAAGCAACCTGCTCTAGCTGCAGATGTCTCTGCTCACTGCAAGGTGGTTGGACTAGCTTACCTGTAAAGGTCCCTTCCAACTCAAACGTTCCTGCGATTCTATAATACTCACAAGACAAGAATACTTAGCTGATGTACTTGTGAAAACAGAAAAAATATCATCTCTGCTCATAAAGGACCTTGTAACTGATCTGGGGATCTTGTGCTTGGCCTGAGCTGTCACATGTGTACCCTGCGTGCTTGCAAAATCCCTACTGAGGGCTGCTGCACAGGCACACACATGCATAAGAACTCTAACGGGTTTAAGCTTTAGCAGAAATTAATATTTAGGACAACTTGTTGCAACATGTAAACATGTTTCCTTAGATATTTATTTCCGCTAACAAATGTATTACAGAGCTCTCAAGCACTCTTGGCCCTGCAGGGTATCTTCCAGTGAGGATTTTGCTGGCAGTCCCCAAGGTCTCAGAGATGTGTACGTGCCAGTGTAGGTGGATTGAGAAGGGCATGTAGGAGGAAGTTTACAAGGTTGTTTGTAAGGTAACAGCAACTTTTTCTGTTTCCCAGTGTATAACAACTGAATAGTCTCATATTCTTGGTATTCTCTTGATAATGAGTAATGTACACTGTCCTTGAGCTCTGTGATGTTCTCTGAACCCTCAGTTGCCTGTGTGTGTGCAGACACAATCACACACTGCTAATACAGAATTTTCTGTTGAGATCCCCAAAATAATTAGAATCTTTGGTGACCAAAAGCAATGGCGATGAATAACAGCTGAACAGACCTATAGAGACCAGCTATAGCATGGTGAAGTAGTGGGGATTCACAAGCTTTGGTACGGGTGGAGTAAGCACTTCTAAAATTCTATGGCTTTGCTTCATGACATTACAGAAGTATCAAGCTCCTAGGCACCAGATTACATTTGCACCAGATCCCAGCAGAGGCTGGGCTTCCAAATACTTTTTGAAGATTGTTGCCTGAATTCCACAGTGCTGCTCTCTCCAACAAGTGCAACCTACTAGAAAGCATTAGCTGACTGACTGAGTTGTCAGTTAATCACCCTTTTGAAAAAATAGGTAATTGAATGCTCATTTGTCGTAGCAAGAGATGAGGAAATATCGTCATCTTGCAAAGGACAAAAAGAGCTTTACGATCTCCAATTTCCATGCTAAGAACCTTCCACTGTGTTTTTAAAGCATTTATTAAGAGACACCTTGCTTGTTAAGAGCTACCCTCACTTGGGGAGAAACATTTAAAATGGCAGCAGTAGCATTTCTGAGGCAACTCAAATGACAGGTACCACACAACATAAACATGTGGTGATTTTAAACAACTGTAGTGGTGTATTTCCCCTGATGATTTTATTAAAAGAAGTTCCTACCCCGTATCACTTGAAGATCATGATGCCTCAGTGCCACTTCACAGGAACATTTTAACTTTGTTGAATATTAACAAGGGGTGAACCCACCTATCTTGTGTGAATAAAACATTTTGTGTGATGATTTATTAACAAGTTCATCAACACACATTTGCAAAGCTTTTCATGATCCTCTATCAATTAATCCATTCACCTATTCAGAAAAGCAAATTTATTAAAACATGCATCCATTATTGAATAACGACACTAAAAGTCTTTAAAGACACTTGGGCTAATACACAAAATCATTTTCCATTAACACCAAGTATTGCAAAATAGAAAAAAACAAACCCACAAACCAACAAAAAACCTTTAATATCCATTATCTTAATTTACATTTCTCTAGCAAGAGAATCTCATGTTCATTTATTCCTAGATCTATAATTAAAAGCTCTGACATAAATTCTCAGCATCTTCTTGTCTATTGTATTTTATTCATTAAGTTGCATCAGAATTCAAAGGAAGGCCTTATAGATGATTCCTGATGTATTATGCATTATGTATTTTTTCTTGAAGTAGATTCAATTAGGGTTACTAAATTTATCTTTCAGAAAGATTCAATAAAGTATATAAGGAAATAATTTGGAGTTGGCTGTAAATAAGAACCATTCTTACTCTCACACAGGAAATTACTGAAATCTATTGCTGTCACTAGTTTCCACAAAAACAAGGAGATGGTCTGTTGGTGTTTTGCATCTAACATTGCCTCTGTATGTCCACCCTATACTTTTAAAACAAGAAGGCTTTTTTTGTTAAATACGGCAATGTGTCACTTCCAAAGTACTAGAGATTTATTACAGGCTTCTTTCCAGTGATGAAAGGGTTGAGGTTTTGGGTGACAAATGCAGGGAGAGCAGCTGTGGGTTTGGTGACCAAGGGTCAGTCAGCCAAGGGCTGCTCTATCTTCAGGAGGGTTTCACATGAGAGGTCCTATCCCTGCAAACACTGCATTGTGTTTCCAGGGCTTCTGGGCCTTCTTGGACACCTTCATGGAGCCAACATTATGGGGACCCTTAGAGGATGAAACTTGACAACATTTTATAGGGCAGAGGTTTGCAGACACCCATAAGCAGGGAAGCAGTTCTGTAAGAGCAGTCATGTGAATCGCTTATTAAATGAAGCATCATGAGTTTGAGAAAAACTTTTCCCAACACCATGCTTATGAACTTCTCTTAGCCTTGATGGGATTGGGAAGAATGTGACTCATCCAGGGAGGAACTTTGCAGGTGTGTTGGGCATCCAGCTAAGAAGGACATCATAGCAGCCAACATTGAACAAGTATGCTAAACAAGATACCGGAGCTAGCCCACTGTTTGGAACTGCTTACTAAAAGTTTCATATGGGCAAGAGCCACAGAGAACATGCTTCAGGGACAGAAGGCAACAGGAAACTGTAGGACACTTTGCAGATGGGAGGGGTCTCCAGGCTGTTGTGTGGGCTGGATTGGTGAGCAGCTGGATCTGAGATGTGTAATGGTGTTCACTCTAGCAGTTCCCACTTTGTTACCCCAGACAGGCATTTGGTTTAACTGATAGCTGCTGTGTTGGCCATCTGACACAGCCCTGACCTGGGAAACCACACCAGAACTGCTCACAACCAAGAGCTGCGAGCTGACATCCCAGCAGTGAAGAGGGAAAATAAACACAGGAAAAATCCCAGCTACTGGAGATGGTTTACTATGAGGTTGTACCACTTTGGGTTATAGGTGTCACATCATGAAGTGATTTACTGCTCTCATTTTCTAGCATTTGGTTGTGCTTCCATCTACCTTGGTGAGGTAATCAAACCATGTTGTAAGAATAAAATCTAGCATGGCACTGTGTATATCCAAATGTTTAGGGAAAACTACTTCTCTTTTTTTTTTCTTAAAAAAAACCAACCCCATATGACACTGATTATCTGCAGACACTTGATGTGCTTATGATTTCAATCAGCATTTTGTTCATTCATTGCCTCTTGGTTTATTGATTTATAAGCCCTTTAGAATGGTATGACTAGTGCTAGCATTTTATTCACAGTGGGGGTAAAATGGTATTTCATTATTAGCGTGTTAGAAGCTATTTCGGACTGACAGTTTGTTTTGAACCTGGGCAAGAGAAGTTACATTTATATTTAGAAGTGGAAGTTTGCAGTAAAGGCAAATGCAGAAGATAGAAATTCCAGCTAGAGTTTCTCGAGGCTCCTCTGCCATTGGTAACTAACTCCTGCTCTTTTCTCAGCTCAGCGTACTGAGACAGTGGTGGTCCCTGTAGGCAGCTACAGGAGATGCAGGATCGAGACTTTTACACATTTAGGCAGCTCAGTGCAGGGCTGTGAGTGAGAATATAAGGGAAATGCTTGTTGTACAGCCTGTCTTGGCTATCCCAGAAAGCTGCAGCGCTCTGACAACACCCTGTGCTGGTAACACTGAGGAGGGTGTCGGTGCCAGTGAAGCTGCTGAAGTCACAAGGGTATTTATGCACTTTGCATTTAGGCTGCCTTAGGTCAGTATTCACCGGGGTATCTCGTGTCCAGCTGTTCCAGCAGCCTGGGGGGGACACAGACCTTGCTGTAGCCCAGCTGGCCCCTCCACCACATCTCTGCACCTCCTGCCCTGCTCCAGGCACCTTGTGTGTGTCCAGAGCCCAGCTTGGGTTGTTCCAGGAGACAGCTTATATCTTTCTGGAGTTGTCAGTTATAAGTGTTTCCCATTTATTTCAAGATAAACATTTGTATTACAAAGGTATCTTTTCTTGCCAGTGTCCATTCTCCCACACTATAAGAGGACTCGAGAAGATTTTACAGACTGACTTGATGGAGTTCAAAAATAGATTGTAGTAGGCTTTTTTCCAAAGGATTGATTTGATTTTAGTGACTGACCCTTCATTACTAAGGTCTAAAGGAACTTTCCCTTTGATGTGAGTAGGAGCTGAGGCCAGGGCTGTGCTGAAGTGCTGGTAGTTTCTGTCATGTTGCTTGTGAGATGGGGACACACTGCAAGTTTCATATAGAAGATAGGTACAACCTATTTGACATGGTATAAGGAATACACAGACCCAGAGGGCAGCAATGGGTCAACATATTACATGAAAACAGTTGCCAAACATGACCTTATTTGTCGCTATCTTCTCTGGAGTAGAATGAGAAAGAACACAAATTTGCCACTATTGCTTTTTTTGTGTGTTGGATGAATTTTACAGTTATTTCTCAGAGGTAAATAGAATCTATTATAATGTAGTTTCTAATATTTAATATGTTGTAAGTAGATTAAATAAATAAAAAGTAGGGACTCAAATTTTTTTTACTGAAATACATAGGATTTTGTCTGTGTAAGACCGAGAGCCTTAAAATCTGCCAGTAAGCACACATTTTTTTCTGCTTGGACTTACTTGAAACTGCAGTATTATTAAATTCTTAGGATGAAATCCTAGCCTCACTGAAGTCAACCGGAGCACTGCCTCTCATTCCAGGGGGACTGAGATTTCAGATTTCTGCACGGTGCACTATTACTTTATCCTTCCTGAGCTGCTGCATTCTGGTGGCCGGTGTCATTACATCGCACTGTTTCATATACCTGTCTAACGAATGAAGTAAAATGGGTATCCATTATCCATACATACTCCCTTCACAATAAAGGAGGGCAACAAAAAACAATCGTTAATAATAAATTCACTTCTACCTGAATAGCATAGAGAAGGTGGCTCAATGACTAGATGTATGGAAAAAGATGAATATAATTGAGCCTAGAATTATTCAACTTCAGATACAGAAGAGTTGAAGGAAGCAGTATGCAATTAGATTCAATTATGAAAGATACACAGGAAATTAGAGCTGTTCATAGATATTTTTCCAATTAACATTTGTCTTTCATTGGAGGAAAACCTCTAACTGGAAACAACCACCAGAATTATGCCTTGTCGAGCAAAATTCTGATTTCTTCTTCATTGAATGGGGAAACATTAAAAAAAAAATCCTCCCTAGAGTGTTTTTTGAGAGTGAGAAACTCAAAGACTGAAAAGTGTTTCTTGTTTCAATAAGAAAAATCAAAATTTCCATGAATAAGTTCCTGGATGAAATAGTAGAACTTGTCTTTATCCTAATGATGACATCTGTTTGCAATAACACTCCATGCCAGTAAAAGATGTTATTTTAACTAATCTATTGGCGTGGTGATGAAAGTGACAGTAAAATGTTGATATGGAAGCTAATTTCTGTGTTTGGCCTTGAGATCCATCTTCACAGACACAGAGTGAGTGCAGAAACTATTTTTGGCAACATTATAGCAATCCAGATTTAATTCTGACACTTTTCTGCCTTCCTAATATCCAAGGAAGACATTTGTCTGCATTTTCTATGTACATTTGTGAATTTCCATTGAAATAATTTGCATCAGCAGTGAATCTGGAGCCAGAAATGTGATGAGAAGGTGCATATTGGGAGGAGGGGACTGAAAGCCTGAGTTATGAAAAGAAAACAAAAAGGCAACTCTTCAATGTATAACGTGCTTACTGAAATCTGGGAATAAGATGTCATTCTGAGTGTTTCTGTGAACTTTTAACTGTGGTTTGTTCTATGTTGTTCAGACCCATGATTTATATGGAATTATGCATATGCGTGGCATGCAAGGAACGAGAGGATGGCTCTGCCTAATTCCCAGGGGAGTCCCTGCTGAAGGCATTTGTGGTCCCTGCCATGAGTGTGCTTCCAGCAGCCCTTTAGAAGAGTAACTGACTTAAGTGTCTGTGAGTTTATCAGTCAATTTAATACTCTTTAGGGTGGCCACAGACTCCTCATCTTTCTTCTGGAGCTAGAAATCTTTTTACTTAAGCAAAAATAGCTCTGTAGATTTTGTTTGGCAGTCGTTTAGCTTAACACACCACCATCTTACTGTCTTCTGCCGGAAGCTGAGCTGTTTTGTTACTCACAACGGTGCTCACATTTCAGGCTCCTTGAAAAGAACCCTAAAAACAACAACAACCAATTAAAAAAAAAACAAAACCAAAAATCCCACGCTCCTCATCTGCTGAGACCTTTGCACACCCGGCTCCTGCAGCGGCAGGTGGGGCGAGTGGCAGCAGCCGTGCCTGTGTGGGGCAGCCCACAGGCCCTGGTGCCTCATGGCGGGTGGAACGGGCTGCAGGGCCGCGAGCCGTGGCAGCTGGGGTGTGGGCTGGCGGGGCGGGCAGGTCCCTGCGTGCTCCGGCACACATGGCGTGGGAGCCTCCTGCCAGCCCTGCCGCCGGCTGCAGCCTGCCCACGAGGCAGCCATGTGGGTGGAAGGCAGGCGAGCGGTGGCGCGACCTGGCTGATGGCTGTTTTGTTTTGGAGGCCGCTTTTTCTGAGCGCCCTCAACATGGGACTTAATTATCAGCACTTCTGAAGCACTCATCGTTCTTGTCTCCAGGCAAGGAGCCTTGTTATTACCCTTTGAGAGATACCACATTCCCTCATTTCCTAGGGAAGGGGGCCTGCCAGCAGTATCAATATCGGCACCGCTTGGTTTGTTTCAGATTAAAAATGTCCTTGGGGAAAATCTGTGCTCATCTTCAGCCGGATCTCAGCACAGCCACAGGAATAAACTCTTGCGCTGGGCCACCAATGGCTACCTCCAGGGACTGCATTGGTGGTCACCTCCACTGAATGCACTGCTCTGCCTTTGCCAAGGGGAGGAAATACTCTGTGCCTGAATTGAGAAACCCTCCCTCTCAGGTTTCTTGTTGCTCAGACAGTGGCAGAAGAGGTTACCGCCATTCATTGACTGCCATGAACCTTCCTCTATGTGGGGGTGGGTTGAGGTGACTGGTCCTGGGTGTGATGGCTTCACTGGGTGGTACAAGCCTGACTGGCTCAGCTCTCGTCTAGTGCTGGAAGAGATGCTTGGAACAAAGGGAAGTGCAAAATGCTATCCGCATGGCCTTCTGCATGGCCTTCCATGCAGTGCTGCCTGCACCCCGACCTGCTCTGAGCTACAGCTCCAGCAGCAGAGAGCGCAGGAGGGACTGAATGGAAAAGCTGCATTTTCATCATTTCAAATTTAAATTTGCTCCTGTATTTCAGAGAGTTATGAGATGCACATATTATAACTACGTGTACTCCTTAGAGGGATCCATAAACACTTCACGCCACGGCTGTTTGCACAGGGAGACCACGGGATGTTGCAGTATGAAAAGGCCAGTCAACGAGGGTGAAGAAAATACTGTATAGATGTGATATCACAAGTTATATAATATCATGGCCAAATCTCTGCAGCTGGATATCATCAAATCAAAATTAGAAACTCATTGGAAGCAAAGGACAGTCTTTGCACAGATTGCCTATAAATCTGCAATAACTAGTTCTCCCTGGGCGTAACATCAAAAACATTTTTTAGTGTCTCATTAGTAAGAAAATTTATTGCTCAACTATTGAACTATGTCGATTTTTGAAAACATTGTGTGAATAATTCCAGAAAGCATGTGTTTGATTTGTATTCATTTTGTGCCGCTGGAGAGAAAAAGTGGCTTTTCCCCTATGATGAAATGACACTAATCGCAAAATTAAAAGGTGAAGCATGTCTACAGTTTCAGAACAGGGTACATTTTTATAAATATGCTAATGCCCTCCCTTCCCCATAAGTCAAACTAACATTAAGGAGTTCATACCCCAGCTGAGCTTAAAAAAAATAATAAATGGAAGGCCCAATTACAGTTCTGTAGAGGGGAAAGGAGCTCCTCCCAGCCCTTATTATTTTTTCTTTGTGCCGCAGTGTGTTTCCCATCTGTGTCTGTTGGCCAGTTTTGTGGCTCAAATAGCCTGAAATAAAAGACTGAGAAACAAGGGAGAAGTTTAAATCAAACTCAGCGTTGTCTGCCTGGGATGGATGGATGGAAAGAGTTTCCAGGTACCTGTTATATGATGCGGATTTATGGATGGTAATGTGTGTGCATGAGCTGGGCGCAGGCAGAGTGCTATCTTTTGTCATGTTTGAGCAATAGGGAGGGTAGAATAAGTGGCTAAGGGGACATTCATGAGCATGGACCCAAGCGTGCCAATGTCCTTTAAACCTGTGAGTGCTTAGTCAGGTGATCCTGCACCCAGACATCTCCCTCAGCTTCAGCAGAACTGCACAGCTGACTGTGGGTGAGCAAAGCACATGACAGTGCCGCTACCTTTCACCAGCATTGCCTTGCTAGATTTTCCTTTACAGACAACTGTCCGCAGGCCTGTAAGATGAAGGAAATCCTCTGTGCATGAGGATCTGTGATGCTGGCCCTGGAGGTCCCTGGGGC
>JANHFX010007856.1:25566-36643 GCA_027560015.1 Chloroceryle amazona | reverse complement strand
GTTTCTGTATCAGATCCGGCTGCCTCCAGAAGTCAACCGGATCCTGTACATTAGGAACCTGCCGTATAAAATCACAGCGGAGGAGATGTACGATATTTTTGGGAAATACGGGCCTATTCGACAAATCAGAGTGTAAGTATTTTAGTTTTCTTTGCAGCATTAGGGATATCATGTGCTTTTATTGCACTTTCCCAGTATCCCTGTGTGCCGGAGGTGGATGTGATGATATTTCTGTTACGGATGTGAATTTGTTAGAAAATAATGTTGCTGGTAGGTAGGGTACAAAAACTTAACTCTGATGTGAACTTTGGAAAATTGGTAAGAATATGAGAGACTCTCTTAAGTAAATCTTAAGTCAGCTAAGCTTTTATCTCAACTAGAGCTGAAAATAAGAAAGGCCAAAGTTGAATACAACTGGTTTTCATATTTAATGATTATTAGATACTTGACTAATGGGAAGATAGAGATGTTACTATGGGTGCTGTACCTGTTGAGTCCCTCGTGTCACATACAGGTTGTCCCTGAGCGCTGTGGTCCCTGGGTGATGGTGATCTGGCTGTAGCTTTGCAGCAAAGCAGATCGAGATTTTATGTGGCTGCAGCAAATCTGAGTTACTCTTCATCTTAGTTATTTCAGATGTTGAAAGGAGATGTTATTTGGACAATATTCTTAGTTTTCAAATATTGAAAGCCTGATCTCTGCTCTTCCTTGTTATTCTGAGTACTGTCTGAATGCTGCAGCTTAAACCATAATTTCATCTGGTTAGTGTTATGGTCTGCTGAGCTTCTGTCGAAAAGAGTTGGCCGAAGGTGGAATTCGGGGAGTTTTTGAGAACCGTGGCAAGGCTGGTTGGAGTTGGAATATTGACGCTCAAACAAAAGGATTTTGTTGGGTTTCTATTTTTCCTTTCTGAAAAGTATTTAGGCAGGGTATGGTAAGGAAATAAAACATTCTGTTTAATACTTAAAACATTGTCGGCCACACCTCACCAGATGTACAAATAGAAAGGAAATGTGGCTTATATTTATCTGGCAAAATACCCTGCTGCATTTCTTGAGTTCTCGACTGGGCTGCTGATGGGATTAGAGCAGAAGTCAGTTAAATCCCCCTCCATTTCTTCGTGCTGAGGCTGGGGTGGTTAGTCCACAAGGTGATGATTGTTTTTACTACCAGGCCATAAGTACAGAAACAGTTAATTTGGCCACCCCAAATAGAAGTGCCCATTTCAGCGCCGTAATGATTAAAAAGGATTGTTCAGTGTATAGAATAAAGGGAGTTTTAGATCTAGAATTGCCTTCGGTAAGCAAACAAGGTCGAGGGGACGCACGGCTGGCACTCTGTTGGAGCGTCGCTGGCGAGATCCTTCGCGTGCTGGGAAGCTCAACAAAAGTGACTGGGGGAGTGGCTGAAGGAGCAAGGGACAGTGGAAGCTTACTGCTTGGCTAAACTGGTGGGGTTCCTCACTAAAAGCCATAAAGCAAAGCTAATATTTAAGGTTTCTGAAAACATGTAGGTTGGAGCAGTGTGAGAATGGGATGTAAAGGATTAAGCGATGCGAGGGGAGCTTCCCATCAGAGCCACGCGCTGGTGTGAGCGTCCGAGAGGGCAGCGCAGGCAGCTTCCCCACTGCTCCCCGGGCAGAACTACTGGTTCGCCTTGTCTGCTGCAGAAATCCCGACACCATCACGAGTCAAGGCGTAACATGGAACTCCCTGTGGAATGACTTCTGTGTGTTGTGCAGTTTTTATCCCGTTCTTGTTTATCTCCGTTATCCCGCTGGTGTGCGCGTCTCCGTGTGGATGTGTGTGAGGTCATTTCTCCTCGGGAGTTCTCTTCTTGGAAGCAAGACCTTAGAGCCAGTTCTTCTGATGATGAAGTTTGCTCTAAGTATCCTTTAGCTGAGATCTTTTGGATTCGTTAGCTCTGCAGTCTCTCTGGGCTGCTTAGCCTGATGTGCCCAGACATGTCTCCGCTCCCTCAGGCAAAGGAAATTGGATCGATAGTGCAGTAGGTGGCTGTGCCTCTGATGGGGTCTTGCACCAGCAGGGCTGTTTTGAGTCTCTTAAATTAACTTTGTGATGTGCCAAGAGCCATATTCCATCCCAGGGAGACATCTGATCCAGACAGCCATTAACTGACAGCCTGGTCTTGTCATATGAACTAAAACCAACTAACAGCTGTAATAAAAATTTAAAGTATTTCTAGAAATATGACAGCCACTGACAGCAACAGTTTCTGGTAGTTGTTGTGGAGAGGTGAATTTCCCTTGAGGAGCGTAATGCAGCATGTGCCCCTGTCACATTTTCCTGTCATCTCTGACTCTGAACTGTAAGTGGAGATCAGTGCAGAAAGCAGGGATCTATTTCAATATCTAGGAAAAAATGACAATCAGTAGTTTTTTAGTGAAGGTGCTTTAGCTAACCTAATCTCAGTCCTTGCCAGAGACTAATAGAACCTGTGTTTGTTTCATTTAACATTAAAACTGATTTTGCTGTGCAGTGGAAACACTCCTGAAACTAGAGGAACAGCCTACGTGGTCTATGAAGACATCTTTGATGCCAAAAATGCTTGTGATCACCTGTCAGGATTCAATGTGTGCAACAGATACCTTGTCGTTCTGTACTATAATGCAAACAGGGTATGTACACTTGTTCTTTGTTGTGGTGCTGTTGGTTTTTTGAGATGCCTGTGAACACAGCCAGCACGAACAAAAATTCAGTTTGAAAAGACAATTGCTTGGGTATTTTTAAGAACTAAATCCCACCGGGTAGAGGGAACGGATTGGATAAATTGTCAGGATTTTGTCTTTGCTTGGTGATTTGTGTGAAAGAAACCCCACCTTTGAACCAAGGGTGTGAAAACCATGCTTCTGGTGAGTGCACTTTGGAGAAGGGGAAGCAGGGGCCTTAAAACTGCACCGCTGCAACAGGATGCGAGATCTTGTTTAGAGGTAGCACGTCTCCAGGTCTCGATGTTCTGCCGGTCACTGCTGGGTGACCAGCTGGGTGCTGGGGCATTCTCCAAGGCTGAGAATTAAGCAACACTGTGTGTGTGATGCTGATGTAGTTCATAGCAATGCTGGTTGCAGTTACTGGGAAATAACCTTGGAAGATTTTCTTCTCACATCTTCTTATTTTCCTAATTGCAGGCATTCCAAAAGATGGACACAAAGAAGAAGGAGGAACAGCTTAAGCTTCTCAAGGAAAAATACGGAATTAATACAGACCCGCCAAAATAAACTGGTCTTCGTTTCCAGCTCTGCCTTTGAGTTCTTGAACTGAACACAGGAATCCTCAATGAAGTATAACTTTTTGTAAAAAATTTGATAAGCTGTAATTTGAATCTTTAGATCCTTAAATTAGAATTAAAAAAATGTAAAAAATGGGAGGATTTGCTTTAAGTATACCCCCCCCCCCCCCCCCCCAAATTCTTCTCTGTGTGACCTGGTCAAGGCTGCATAACCACAGCCCTGTTTCTAGCAGGAACTTTTAAGACTGGACCGAGCTGTGTCAGGGTTTCACACCTCCTGCAGTTCTGCCCAGTCCCCAGGTGGATGGCAGTCAGTTAATCCAAAGAGCTCGGGGGGCTTTCTATGAGCTGCATGCAAGGAGGTAAACTTCACTTGCCACTGTCTGAAAGTGGAGTACGTTCGAAGGAGCCTGACTCCATTACGCGATCCTTAGGCTGCTTCTTGCTAGAAATAAAGCGAGCCCCAATCCATGTTTATGGGAAAGTTTCTTTGCAAACTATAGAAAATGAATGGCCTTGTCAAGTGACACAAGTGCTTAGGTGGCTTCAGTCAAAATATCTTCTTCCCAGTAACTTGAGACAAACCCGATGAGCTGCAGTAAAATAATGGGACTGTAACAGCCCGTTGCTGCAGGGCTGGCCTAGCAGTACAGGAGGTGGTTCCTGCGAGTCCCAGGCTTGTACTGAGGTCAGCAGGAGCAACAGGAAAACACTTCATGCCTTTTGAGGTGAGGTAGAGAAGGTCCGATCAAAATGAGACAGTAGACAATGGTGGTCATTTTGGATACCTGGAGTGCAACCTTTCTGCTCCTTGTGTTTGAACTGTAATATATTTCTTGTACATAAATTTTTAGATGTAGCATCTGGTGGAAGTAAACCATCTCCATTTTTAGGCTTTTTTTCAGTAGTCATGTCCTACGAATAAAAATGGGTCTGGTACAGAGTGTGTGTAACTGGTTTATTTTGGAAGTGGAAAAGAATAACCTCTGCCTCTGTTCTGAAGCAGCTGGAAGTGTGTGGACGGACACTGTATGCCCTGCCTTTAGAGGATTTATTTGCTTGGATGTAACATTTAACTCCCTGACCAGCAACTTCTAGACAGTGAAGAATATGAGCAGATGCAAAGATACTTTGCCTGGAGACTTGTAATTTAAGTTAATTTTTTATCAGTGCATTATAGTGTCATAAAGGAACGTTTCTATTTCATTGTCCTCAGGATCTGCATTGCAATCTGTCAGTTAAGGAACAGTGCTGTTCCTGTGTCCATTCAGCTAAATTCGTGTCTACGTAGTTTTGCTTTTGGTCCTCGGGGCTTGCTTTATGCTGTGGTACTCCTGCATGGGGCCTTTCCTGTTGGAAGGGAAGCCACCTGTCATCTGAAGGTTTGTGGTAGAGGTCAGAATTTGCAGAGCATCCGTCCCCATACGTAGGTGAATGCTCATGTGCATTCAGCACCCGAGTGGTGGGGAAGGACACCTGGCTGTGGGTGTCCAGCTCTCAAATGAAGAAGGTCCCTTGCAGCTGCGTTGTGCTGTGTGTGTTGTTTCTGTGCTGGGAGGAGCATAAAGGGTGGTGGTGACACTGAGCTGGCTGTGTCATCCCAGAGGAGCAGGGAGGAGGCAGCTGACATGGCCTGGGTGTGATTTCAGCTTCGGGTGGGGGTTTGAAATCCCATCCTGTGCCTGACTGGGCAGCATCCCCCTGGGACGGGTCTCCCTCTGTTGAAGGCATTAGGGATGCGACGAGCTGGGTTCAGTGTGTGCAGTAAACAGCCCTGTCCTTATGCTGTGGCTTTGCCTTACCTGTGTGGGAAGGAGAAACTGAGCTGCGTTTTGCAGCAAGGAGCTGGGAAGAGGTGATGGGAGAGTTGGAACCTGTTAGCAGCTGGGGCCGTGTCTGTGACCTACAGAAACCTGAAGCTCTGCTGTGGTGTCACTGCCGCTCACCCAGCCCCAGCCGCTTCTCCTGGCAGGTGCAGCTGCGAAGCACGTACATTAAATACGTGAACTGCAAAGCAGCTGGGCCGGGATGTCACTATTCTCAGGTGAGCTCCAGCGCCAGCTTGGTTTTCAGGTCTCGCTCGTTAGATCATCTTGCCTTAAAAGTGTTCCAGTGAATGAAATCCCTCTGGAGGGTTTGCTTCTACGTGGCCAGCCATACGTGCCGTGTATATACATACGTACCCTAGTGCCAAACACTAGGAGAACTGGGACCATTGACAGCAGTTGCTGGATGTTTAGAAGACCCCTCGCTGTAACAGGAAGTGGAGGTGCTCATTACCATGCTGGATTTATGCTTCCACCAAACAATACTAAACAGTGATAATGAAATAACCGCAGTGCTAATAGTGGTGCCGTATGCTGCCAGCCCTCTTTAAAATCATATGCAAATACTGCATTGCTTCTGTCAATAGTGGAGAGCGTGCTGCTTGCACTGCAGCCTCTGTTTTGATGAGGATTTGATGCTGTTTGAAAAACATATATAAAAAGTAATTCTTTAGGGTAATAAGATTAATAAAAATTCCTTCAATGAATCCTCAAGATCAGCAGCTTCTGATTTCTCTGAGAGCTCAGCTGCTGCCTTTCATTAAATATTCCATTTCATACTTTTCCTTCTAGTGCCTGTTGAGGGCTTTCAATGTCCCTGCACATGTAAAATGAAATAATAATTTGTACCTGCAAGACAGAGGGAATGGAAATCAAATGCCCAGAGGATTGTTTTGATGAGGTCTGCTCAGGATTTTGTTTGATATGTAATATCAAAGGACAGGGAAATGAGCTCAGTTATGTGAATGGCAGAGGGGGCAGCAAATAAGGCAGATGTTACCAGCCTCACACTCTGTATCTGTGCTGGTTTTTGTGTGTGCTCACTTCCCATTTAATTTTTCAGGAAGTAGGGCATGAAATTAAGCCTGGAAGGTCATTTTTTTTTCCATGGATGCTGTTTAGAAATTAGTAACAAGAACATACCTGATTACACAGTCAATGACAGTAAATTTTTTCCAATCCATTATATAGTGGTAATAATTACATGTACTGTGTTGATCGATGATACAATTAAATAAATTAATGCATTTGCAGTCAAATAAAGAGCTGAAGATTACATTTCCTTGAAGACTTAATTTCCCTAAGTATCACAAAGCACAATTAGTTTTCCTTCCAGATTATTTTTTTTTTAAATGAAATTGGCATGAAAAAATGCAATAATCTCTGCTTCCAACAAAGCTCTCTGCAGAGGCAGGGTGATGAGGGACAGAGCCTCATCAACCAGCTGTAATAAGGATTTTACAGACTCAGTAATGGGCAGGTTGTAGGGCTGAGGGGGAAAGGGAAGTGCAGAGCAGCTCTGCAGACAGAAGAGTGAATATGAGCAGCTCCCAAAGCGCATCGAGAACACGTTTTTCACGGGTAAGGAATCCAGCAGAAGTGGGAGGGCAGAGCCATACCCTACCTACTGCTTTAGTTATAGCAGAAGCTTGCAAACAGCAGGACCAAGAGATGATGGAGGGGGCATGTAGCCATACCAGGTGTGCTCAGCCAAACCTTCAGATGGCTGTTCACTACTGAGGCACTGGTGAAAGGTCCCAGACCAGATCCTTTAGGTTGTTTATTCCCCTTTTTTTAATGAACAGATAGCTTAAACCGGGCCATCCCCCGTGTCTGACAGGCATGACAGGGCTATGCTACATTGAACCAAGACATCTATAGGAGCTCACATCTGAAACTGCTGCAATGCAGCCCGAGATCTCTAACGCAGCACTGAAACCAACACCGGTGACAGAGGCTGGGGCAGTGGCAAAGGAGACTGGGACCTTTAAAAAGATTTTGGGAGAGCTGGTGGGTATCACACTAGAAGGTCTAATTCCCTATTTGTTAACAGGAAATTAGCCTGTCCTAAATGAAAAACCTATTAGCGAAGTGTGGATCAGTTTGCTGCTTCAGTGATCCGAGATTTCCCCCCAAAAAAGGGTCCTGAAAGGCCCTTCATTTCTTTACAGAGAGGGGAGCATGAAAAACATTTGCTCCACTAATCCTTGGTGAATAACAGGCTGTAATGAGCTTATTAATTAACTCAAACACAGCTTTGTGGGTAGAATGAACATCTAGAGAAAGAAGAGCATGAGCTGTAGTCACTGACCAGACTGCCAGTCGTGCTTTTCTGTGCTCTTCTCCCTCACCTTCAGGTGGTATCACCTGGGGATTCCTCTGTAGCTTTGTGGTCTGTCTGCTCCTGCAAGGTGTGTTCTCCTTACAGAAACTCGCACAAGGAAATCATTCACCACCTGCCCAAAATCCTTCCATCAAAAAATCCATTAGTTGAAAACTATGCAAATACTTTATAGTCAAGATAAATAAAAATAACATCGTGACCCAATGATGCTCTTTTTTTTTCTACAGCAGAGGGGAGAAATCAAGCTTAGGCCAAGCCAAAGAACAGCAGAGGCAGCTCTGCTCATCAGGTTCTGCTCCTAAAATCAGGTACATGACAGTCTGCACATTCTTCTGTCTCCAATGGAGGAAGCATCATTGATTGAAATATAACTATCAGACGAGATAAACATTGCTCAGTCTCCAGTGCCAGGAGCCCAGCACACAGAGTATTTGTGGGCTCTGTAAATAGCATCAGAAGATACAGCCTAAAAATACCTGCTGTGTTCAGTGACCACATCACCCCATAGTTAGATGTGTTTCAAAAGGTGGATGCGCACACTTCTGTGGCTCTCTAGCCTTTCTTGGCTCCCGTAGAAAATATTACCTGAGTTTTACTGTTGTAAAGGCACAGAACTGGACCAGCACTGCATGTCTTTGAGGAGCATCACTTTCTTCAGCAGCCAGATCTTGGCCAGAGTTGGGGGGCCACCAACTCTGGATGGAGAGTAAGGAAACCTCTCTGTCCCAGCAGCCCTTACTCGCATGTTCCTGCTGCCTGTGGTCCTACCAGAGATCTTCCACTCTGCCATCTATAACAGAAGCAGTGCATGGACTTACGTGTATTTCATATAAGAAGATTAAATAATTAACAAAAAATGGGTTGATGATTGTTTGAAGAACTACTTACACACCAAAAAGAATTCCAGCAGCCAGAGGAGAAAAAAAAAAATAGAAACTGTAAAGAATCAAGATTTTATTGTTTTTTATATATATATATGCTTTTAATTTTTAAATGAGACAGCATTTTTTAAAACAGCAGCAAGCAGAACGTACAAGTTGAGAAAAGTGGCAGCGCAGGTAACTCTGTTTGGCTAATGCCCCTTCATGTACAAGGCGTACATTGGATTTTTTTTTTTTTGTGAGCACCTTTTGTGGTTTGTTTTTTGTTTTTTTGTTTTCTTGGTTTAAGTGTACAGTAAGGCAGTGGTTTTTCAATAAGGAATATATATATATTTATATTTATATATATTTTCAATCATCACCGTGAATTCTTCTGACATGCAGATTAAATAAAATGTACAACTTGAAAATGTTACAACAGGAGACGTTTTTCCCAAAGCAAAGCTTCTAATAAAAGGCAAATACAGACACCACAAAGTTAAAAAAGAGAAGGAAGGCGTAAGAAACCGAACAGCAGGCGCTAGTGACAGGACAGCTCGGGCAGGGAAGATTGGCATTCCAGTGAGGATGTCTCCCGCTGCTGGCAAGGCGAGAAAGAATGGATGGTTATTAACAGATGTCTCCAGCCAGCTCCCTTGAGAAGATTCACTCTAACCTGAGAAGCTCCACGTCAAAGAGGAGAGTAGCGTTGGGAGGGATGACCCCAGGGTGGCCCGTGGCTCCATAGGCCATCTCGGGTGTGCAGGTCAACTTTGCTCTTTGTCCTAAGCTCATCTGGAGTTTGGATGTTCAAGAAAGGAAAGGAGAAGGCAAACAACAAACAACCAAACAAAAACAGAATTAGGAGGAAATCAATGAACAAATTGTTACAGATTTACAGAATCAAGGAGAGTTGGGACCATCAGACTCATCTTTCAGCTTCAAGCTGAAGCTGCCACAAACAGCTCAGACAGAGGTTTCCTGACTCCTCTGGCTTCTCACAGCAGTTAAGTTGCCAGAGCCAGCCTGGGAGTCACACAAAGGCTTTTTAATGCATAGTTTGGTCCCTCCTGCCTATACTGGAGCCAGCTGTAGCTGTGAGCTCCTTCTGCAGAGTGCAGGGTACAAACCACCAGCAGGCATTGGGAAAAGTCTCCAGTAACAGACAGGACCAGAGCTTTGTATTGCTGAGAGATCAGTGCTGAAACACAATAAAGTTCAACTTCTGAGAAACATTCAGCAACATTTTTCCTTCTTCAACCACCACTGGGGACAACTTCAAAACCATTTCTCAAACATTAATGCTGTAGGCACACAACTTTCTTCTGCTGGGCAATTGCAAAGCAAACACTGATGCAATCCTACTTTAAAGAGGTATTTATTTCCCTAAACCCAGCCTGAGCCTGAGGGTGGACGTCTCACCTCAGGTGCCTCTTATTCCCACAGAGAGCCCCTGGCCCTCAGATGGTCAGAAATGCTGATTTCTCTTCCTCCAGACTAGCTCTGGAGGTAACAGTGCTCATCGAGATTTGGGGTATCAATAGTCAGATCCTCACTCTTCCAACTGAGTATTTTGGGCAGAGCACTCCCAAACTGCTGTTCATGCACCATGCACTGGTGACTGAATATTCACTGGCCAAGGAACAACCCCAGTTTTGAAGCACTTATTTTAACTCTGGTCTCTCTCCCAAGATCTGCACATTGCTGGACTATAGATTATACCATAGCTCCTGATGAAATTTTTTCAGGTCCTATAAAATATGCCAAAGATAGAGCTTTCATCACTTTAGCCAGAAGAAAAATATGAATATGAATTTTTCCCACATTCAGTGAGTATTTGTGCCATGGGGCTGAGGGTGTAAGAGGAGACGACCTCCCCTCATCTGCTGCTGTCTGCTGCTCTGATGGGTCTCTGCAAGCCAGACAGCTGGTAAGTCATGCATGGGCTGGAGGCATGGGGCAACCCTGAACTGTCAGAAGTTGAGCAGAGAAATGCAGACACTGCTGCCATCTGACAGCCATTAAACCAAGGTCTGAAAAATCTATATGGTAGACATGGTGAACTGCCTTCTTCCAAATGCCTTGTGTCAGTCACACTCCCCAAACCCCTCAAAACCCTGGGGTGGAAAGAAATATTCACAAGCTTCAGACAGGGATCCACTAGGAGGAGCAGGAGGGCAGCGTGTAGCCACACGATTTTGGGAACGGCTTTCGGCCACTTAGTGCTTAGAGACGGGAGTCAGGGAGCAGGAGCAGTCAAGGAAGGGACAGACTGATTCACCCACCACTTGTTGCCATGGCTTTAGCTGCACTGGCTTCTGGTTTCTAGAGCACCCTGGGGTCCTGAGCTTTACTGCAAGGCAAATAACAGAGTACAACTCAATTCCTTAAGAGGAAGGTGGGTATTTTTCAGAGAGTCTAGGATTCCTCAAATGGACTTCTTCTCTGGCTGGAGAGAACACTCACATTGCTTTCTCCACAGGGCTGGAAACCATTTTCTCTCCCAGCCCTATTTGGAAAAGAGTTGTGGTCAACGGGACACAGTCTAGCTGAAGGCATGTGTCTAGTGGAGTCCCTCAAGGGTCAGTACTGGGACCAGTACTATTCAATATATTCGTCAACGACCTGGCTGAGGGAGCAGAGTGCACTGTCAGCAAGTTTACTGACGACACAAAACTGTGAGGAGTGGCTGACACACCAGAGGCTGTGCTGCCATCCAACGAGACCTGGACAGGCTGCAGAGTTGGCAGGGAGAAATGTAATGAATCATAACCAGGGCAAGTGTAGAGTCTGGCATC
>JANHFX010007856.1:0-25466 GCA_027560015.1 Chloroceryle amazona | reverse complement strand
GCAATGGGCCCTTGTGGCCAGGAAGGCCAATGGCATCCTGGGGTGGATTAGAAAGGCTGTGGTTAGTAGGTCAAGAGAGGTTCTCCTTCCCCTCTACTCTGCCCTGGTGAGGCCCCATCTGGAACACCATGTCCAGTTCTGGGTTTCTCAGTTCAAGAAGGACATGGAACTGCTCAAAAGAGTCCAGCACAGAGCCACAAAGGTGATTAAGGAACTGGAACATCTCCCTTATAAGGAAAGGCTGAGGGAGCTGGGTCTCTTCAGCATGGAGGAAACTGAGGGGTGACCTCATTAACATTTATAAATATGCAAAGGGTGAGTGTCAAGAGGACAGTGACATCTAAGGATAAGGGGCAAAGGGTGCAAACTGGAACAGAGCAGGTTCCGTGTAAACATAAGGAGAAACTTTTTCACAGTGAGGGTGACAGAGCCTGGAACAGGCTGCCCAGGGAGGCTGTGGAGTCTCCTTCTCCAGAGAAATTCAACACCCACCTGGATGCATTCCTGTGTGATCTGCTCTAGGTGATCCTGCTCTGCCAGGGGTGTTGGACTGGATGATCTTTTGAGGTCCCTTCCAACCCCTATCATTCTGTCATTCTGCTTGAAATGCATGGTTGCATCATTCCTTAGTGTTGCAATAACCTCACTTGTTATAGTAACCCTTCCTGTTTCGTGTTCTCTATTTAAGCATTAATAAGTTGTTTCTGTTATAGTTTTTAGGATAATAATATTTGATCAGTTTCTTTCTACACTGAGCTCTAGGGACCCTGAAATGAGGAGTCACAAGGAATTTGTATCCTGATCTCATTCACTCTTGCACTTGAGCAGCCTGATCCCACTCCTGACGTAGTGGGGCCCTCACAATGCTGCAGATAAAAAGCAAGAGTTGGCAGTGAATTGCATCATGTGGCTTTTTAGGGTTTTACTGTTTTGGCACTCAAACTGTAATTAATGGAGGGCTCCCTTTTCTCAGCTTAGGGTTGGTCAGTGATTGTTAAGTTCTGTAGCTGGGAGCCTGAAGTCACAAGAATTTCACAGTGCGGTTTGGTACCTTATTCAGTAAGGGTCATAATCTGTAGCTCAGTCATGGATGCCATCAAAACCAGCAGCCTGGACTTTTATGGAGTAGCTGAATAGAGGCCATTCCATAAACCCCTGACACCTGGAACATTTTAGAGGCCACTGTTGTCTATTTGTGGAGATGCCCGTAGGAAATGGACAGGGCTTATGTGGCACACTGGCATCTGGGGAGGGAATTTCACCCTCCCCTCCCAAATGTATGCCATGTAGAAAGCCTCATGAGTAGGGGCTATCCCACCTGGTCTTGTCACCATTGCACTGGACATTCCTGTTCTCACACTCCCTTCTGACAGCTTGAATATCTGCCAGAATCATTTCTTTGTACCTGTGTGACACCTTCTTCAAATCCTTTAATGACTTCTTGCCTGCCAATCTTGAACCTGAAAGGCTTGTTTCTGTCTCTGGAGGAATCAAACTTCTTTCCATTCTGTAGCATTCCTGCCAAAACAAGACACATCTAAATTTAAGCGCTGGGGGAAGTGAAGGAGCAAGAAAATTAGTATCTTGGTCACATCAGCTGCTCATTTCCATTTTCACTTTGAAGCCACATCCAAAAATGGCTAAGGCAGGAGAGCCAAACGCAGTGGTACCACATTGTTACCTTTGCCATCTAGTAATTTATACTCAAAAATGTGAATATATTATTCTTATTCTTAATGCAGTAGGTTATAACTCACATCGTACCAAGTTATGCACAGACATACAGAAGAGCTATTGCTTGCAGTGTGGACTTTTCCAGCTAAGTTGATAAAATAAAGCAAGGAACAAGTGGAAAGCAGCAGAAGAGAGAAGCCCAATGCAGAGGCCTAATCAAGGCCTTCTCCCAAAGACAAGAAAGCTCCCTAAAACAAGCCTGCAGACAAAGAAATCAAATTTAACATCATTTTGACTAGGTTTACTTCTTGTTAAATACAATTTATTTTAAGGCGTTTTAACAGCATCACCGACCAAAGGGTATAGTCCATGCAGAACACCTGATGGTAACCAGGGGGCTGTTGCTACGTGTGACCCAAAGCTCACCCCAGTCAACAGGAGCTTTCCACCCACTTCAAAGTTTGGGGATGTAGACTTGGGTTTGGGAACTCCTGAGCCAAATGTGATGCCAGTTAATCAGCTTCAAGAACAGAGCAGCTCCTTTGACTTCTTCCTGCCAATCTATACCAGAATACCTAGGAGGAATATCTGGTACCTTGGCCTGTTGACCTTCCCCACCTGATTTACTCAGTAGTACTAGAATAACGTGTGTTATACAAACGTGGCCACTCCACACCATGCATGTGAAACTTCTGCACAACATTACAACTGCATGTGTCCTTTCCTCATACTGAAAGAACAGAAAAGACTTTGCATTCAAAAATATGAAAATAGCAAGGATATTCATATGAATACTCTGCTATCCTCATTCTTTACATTTTCATTCAGCCACAAGAAACAGTCATGGGAACACCTCACTCATTCCTTTTGATGGGCACGACACTGTTTCAACCCCTATCTTATGAACACATGCCCAGATTCTACAGCAAATGGCTAAACCTTCGCAGAGTGCTAGATGATTACATATTCTCATTCTCTTTTCAAATAGCAAATAATGATTATTAAGGTAGCTTTCAACTTAAAAGTACCAGGTAATTGCTCTTTTGAAATGCTATATTCTGGATATTTCAAGGTAAGGCTGATATTTATGTATTAGAATAAATCCTTTCTTTGTAACGCTGTAATGCCAGTGTTCTGGGCATACACCATGACTCTCTTGTGCAAGGTGCTGTACAAAGAGAAGTTCTTTAATAAGCAAAAATCTGATAAATTTTTCCATTTGAAAACAACACTATCAAGCAGAACTTTTGACAGAAAATGATGAGGAATACTGCCTTTATGATACAATACAAAAAATACACTTTTGTTAGTTACTTTTCATTACAGCACTTATACTAATAGACCGGCTTGATGCAGAAGTTTTATTTTTCAGTGAAAAACATCAGTTATTGCCCAAACAACAACAAAAAAGGCATAGTTTGCTTGCTTAAAAAGGCTGTCTTCTGAATCAAAGGTAAATTTATGAGAAGTACCTGAATTGGGGGGGGGAAGAAAGACTAAAAGGGCAGGATTCATCTTATCAAGCTGCATGCTTCTAAGATGTAGACAGCTACTTTGGAGCTAATTACTCTGCTTCCCTCCATAATCAAGTCAGAAAAAAATGCACTTTCAGGGGGTGATTCATGTAAACAAATCTAGGGATCTACATTAGGATGTCATGAATTACATCCTAGCAGTGCTTATTTCCCCACAATGAACATAATGGAAGTCTAAACAACTAGCTCAGACATAGATGTCTCCAAATTCATTAGTGGTTAAATTAGTGGTGACAGCATTCTGGGCTTGCAGGAATGAGTACATGGTATTTGATTGTTCTAGTGGGGTTCTGTGTCTAGATAATTTACATCAATATTAAACCAAAATGTCATATGAAGGCAAATTAGCTGTTGAGTAAGACCAACATTTGTTGCAGTTGGTACTTCAGAGATGCATGTGCTGGTGTATAAGGCCTGAGGAGAAAAATGATGGTATAACCTGCCCATGAGGTATGTTTCATAGCCTGCACCATGAGTGCTTGTCCTATTCCTTAAGTTTTTCCCAGTATAATACTGCAGTTTTTTATGCGTGCAAGTTCATATAGACATTATGCAACATCTTGCCTCAGTGATGTCCCTAACCACCCCCTCCATGCAGGCTAGGAAGTTGCACCAGCCACCTCCGCAAGGCTTTCTAGTTACATACAAACATGGGTTCATTTTGTCACATAGAAAACCTGCATATGGAGGAGGGCAGGCAGTGAGAAGCAGCTCAAGGGGAACTCTCAGGAATATGATATAATCCTTTTTGAAGTATTTGATCTTAAATTTAAATGGCAGTCCTTCCTCACAGCAGTTCTATTTTTAAACATATCATAAAACCTTGTGATTCTATGAAATGGAAGGAGACTGCTACAGAATCCCAATATTTAATAGTTTTAATATTAAAACTTAGTACTGTCATTACAGTCTGCATGTTCAAAGCAGTATGCAAACATTAATCATTCTTCACAGCAGCCCAAGGAGGTAGAATATTTATTATAAAATAGACTCAGTCTGGAAGTTCAGATCCAGATGCAAAGTTCCACAACACTTCAGTTATGTTTCCCTTCAGTGTGTAACAAAATCCTATTAAAACACTTACTTTAAATTTCTGATGGTTTACTAAATTTCTGATGGTTTACTAAATGCCACACATCAAACCAGCAGCAGACCCAGGATTAACCCTTCAGAGATCCTGGCAACAGCTACCGGACAATGTTTCCCATTTAAAATACTATTTCTCTCTGCCCATGACCTTGCTAGGGTTATATATAATATAAAAAATAACTTGCATGTCACCATCAAAAGCTTAAAGAAGATAACACAGGCTTCTTCTTCATTTACAGCAATATTCTATTTTCAGGAAGGGCTGAAAATTCATCAGGTG
The DNA here is from genome assembly GCA_027560015.1 of Chloroceryle amazona. Taxonomy (NCBI): domain Eukaryota; kingdom Metazoa; phylum Chordata; class Aves; order Coraciiformes; family Cerylidae; genus Chloroceryle; species Chloroceryle amazona. The sequence goes on along the minus strand of JANHFX010007856.1, from coordinate 20,888 downwards.
ATGAATTCAAAAATGTAACCTCAGTTGTCATTGCCCCACCTTATTGCTTTTGGAGGACAAACTGGGATTCAAAGAGTCAGATGTGTCCATATTTGCCAAAGCTCTGGCAGGAGGGTCAATTTTTATGGGACTGCCCTTTAAATGCATATCTAGTTTAGAAATGAGTCAGAGTCCCCATGTGCCCTGCAGAAGTTCCAATCCGGATTTAGATCTGAACTTCAGACCTTTTTTATCTCTCTATTTCTGAAAGTTAGTAGACTATTCAGGCTCCTGGGAGCTAAACCAGCATAATGTTGTATTTTCTCTCTTGCTAATGCATCAATTGATTTTTTTTTTCATGAAAAAAATTGATTTGGTTACAAATCTTCAGTAAGGACGGATGCCCATCTTCAGCGTGCTAGCACCTTTATTTATCTAGCTAACAACAAGGAGGAAAAAAAACAAAGTCTGGAACTGAACAATGATCTTGTTTTGCGAAGTCAAAGCAATCAATAAGAGTTATGTATGAGCAAGGACATCTAGATGCCATATGACTACTTGTTGTAATAACCTTATATTTGATTCTGAAAGGTAACAATCGTCATATTAAAATAACTAATTGTACAAACTCAGTTATCAGAATATTGAGTGGATTTGAAAACATTCTGGTCTACAAGGTATCCTAATTACATGACCAGGTTTTAAAAATTAGGTGGCTGTAGAAAAAAAGGAGATGTTTCAGATCATGGGTCCTGCTGAATCACTGCAGTTCAGCTCATTAAGATGAAGATCAAAGAGTAGGCAAATCATTTCGTTAAGGAACGTGACGAGGGATCCATCTAAACTGCCAAAACCACAGTGCCATTTGGGCTAAAACAGCAGTGAAAACAAAACTTCAGTCCAGGTTTAACACAAGCTATTATTTTTCATTAAAGCATAGGTGTGTCTGCACTACTCTTTTAACATGAATTAACTAACTGAGGTCGGTCGACCTCCACTAAGATCACATCATTTAAGTCTGTTTCCTAAGGGGAGAGGGCTAATGACACTGTCTGTACTTGCCTAATAATTTTTGAATCTTTCAGCTAATTTAAATCAAGTCTGACAGAGGAGATGGGTTCATACTGACATACAGATCCTATGCATGTAAAGAGAAGAAAACTGTGTAGAAAGATCCTGTAAATGCTTCCACCAAAAGAAAGGCTCAATCCTTATTTGTTATCATAGAACCTATTTTACTGAGGAGAGGTCAGGAGCAGAAAGACATGAATGCTGCAGCTGGACCACAGCCTAAGTTTCTTTTTACCATAGGGCTCCTATACCTGACAACGATTCCGCTGGGACTTCAACCAACCACATAACATAAATCTACAGACAGCCCAGCTATTTAGACACCTAACTAGACACCTATGGTCCAACAAAACCATGCCCCAAACCATGCCCAAAACTTTGTCTATACAAAAGATGGCTGGAAAGCGAGAACACCAAAGGCCCTCCATAGATAGCCTGTCAAGCTTACACACCTGAATCTGTGAAATTTCAGTGTAGAATTCCACTACTAACATTAGCCACCTCAGAGGCAGAAACTGTCTCAACCTGTCATCTAGGCTACTTCTACAGTTAACGGAGAAAGACAGGTATCTCCAAGAATGATTCGTCCCACCTAGATTTAGATGCTAGGACTGCAATAACCTCCTGGAATTGGTTATATCCTTCTCGGCCAACTAACTTTCAAAAGTTAAGAAAGTTAACAACATTAATGCCAGACTGCCAGCTTTTTGTAAGGCCCTTGTGAGGAGGTATTAACTCATCCATCCATGTCTAAATGAAGCAGATCAAATTGCATCCCAGGCTTCACTGGCTCCAGTGTTTACTGAACTATTTGTCTTTGCAGTGTTGACACATTCTGGGAATTAGAAGGTGGAGATTCTAATCCAGGACAAATCCCTTGATTTTGCTGTTTGCTCTCCTTTTATCCGGTACAGTGAGACCCACCTCAGAACTACTAGGGGGACATTAGTGACTTTCACAAACCAGCAACACTCATCTGCAAAGTATTCTATTATCTTATTTTTTCAAACTGTAGCTATGTACAGAACACAAAGGCAGTTTGAGACAGCTACTTTCTGAACATATGCTGGCAGCAGAAAGAGAGGCAGATATTCAGAGGTGTTTCTAGGACACTGACCCGTTTCATTTTACATAGACCAGAGGTTCTTCAAGATAGGAACTATATTTTTATGCCCTTTAATGCAATCACCTTTCTGATTATGCCTTGTAATAAATCTGTGCTGTTATAAACCTGTCATTTAGTTTGGTCCTTATGATTCTCAGAGGCAGCTGCAGTTAGTGTTGCTGTGGGTTAAGAATTTTCAATTTTAAAGTGTTTTGGATTTTCATCCCCCAAATACATTGTCTCCATGACAAAACATGCCAGTATTCCATCAGAAGAATGTCACAAAGGCTGCAAATCCTGTTTTTCTTTCCCCCCCCATTTACAACCTGTAACTAGTACTAATATACTCACTTTTAATCTGGAAAATATATTATTGGGAATTTTCTAGGAACTGTACAAAAGCCTTTGTGTCAACATTGCCACCTTCACAGTGTATAGAGGAAGACACAGTTCAGTAAAGCAGAGGAGTTCAGCCTAATGACATAGGAGTGGTGGGAGAAATACCTCCATACAGTCACAAATGACCTCCCAGGTTGGTTTACAGCAGCAGAACTCCACTGATTTCAGTGGCATTATTCATGTTTTACACTAAAATAGATCCGTTCTCTTCAGGACTCTGTTCTGACACGTTGCAGTAAGGCAGGACAACTCTGCATTCCGTGGTGTTCCCTGCTAGCTCGTGGCTGAGTCTCACGCTAACACACCTGAAAAACTTGTGGTTTTCCATCAGGAACAAGAACAGTTCCCAAATGTCTGAAGTGTTAAATGGAGAGATGCGGGCAACATTTTCTAGGCAAATACAGACGGTGCCTTGTGTTTCCACTTCGCATTCTGTCAGAATCCAGATCTGCTGGATATCTCACACCTCTTGACATCTTCATTCCATCATTACCTCAAAACACAGTTCACTGTTTTACACCTTTTCAACATATCAACAGCTCCCAGTAGTCTGTAGTTAGACCTGGCCCTGAGCCTCCTTCCAACCAGCCATGCTGTACGTGGCGGATGCCTCCGGTTTCCTTGATGGGACTTCCAATGAGAACTATTTTCTGGACAAATTTGGCATCTCATCAGTTTTACTGATGAAAATCATTTTCATCAGAAATGATGGTTGTAATGGAAATAAATAAGAAGTGTTGAATGTGAGCTGGAGGATGCTTTCATTTCTTATGCTGTTTGAATATTGAGCCATCTTACTGTGTCCTGTATGGGGACTTGGGCAACCAAACTGAGAAGGGACACACGGCTTGTCATGGGAAAGGTTCAAAACCAGAGGTTTAGTACCACTGTAAATACAAACACTGTTTTGCCCTGCTGATGTTTTCTCTGCTTAATATAAATAAAGCCTTGTGAGGAAAAAGGAATTGCTGGCTTAGTCTGTATTTCTCTGACAATTTACAGCCACTTCAGAAAGATTAATCTTCTTGGTTGAAGAGACTGGGGGGGTGTGCTTCTCTGCAGCACATCAGCTCTTTACCACCATATTTTGGTTGTTGTTTAAAAAGGCAGCGTCAACGATTTGAATGTGCCATTTGTTGCCATGACAAACAATCACTGACTCAAAGTATAGAAATGGGAAATGGATGGGGTGGTGAGCACTTCTTGGTTCCTGTCACCACAGTGGTTGATCTTTTCAACACAGGCAGCCTTGCTGCTTCATTTTCTTCATGTATTATATACTCATATATCTTTAATGGGGAGTAAGAGCAACACAATCAATTATTTATTATGCAGCTGACAGCATGCGATGAAGACGCAACAGACAACTATTCAATAATGCATTACCATGCACTATATATTGGTGCTGCGTGCAACCTCAAGACAATTTGAAAGAGCCTTGCACTTAGCTGGACTTCACAGCCAAGAGAATGACATGCAATTGTCTAGTTCATTCTACTGAAGGGCATTATTCTGTCCTAACGGCTTTGTAGATTTGCATATTTTTAAAAGAGAAGAAAAAGTAAATTTACCCTCAAGGCAAATATGAGGCTCAATAAGCATATTCTACATTAATTGTAAGGACACCGAAACAATTCCTCTGGTATCCTGTTGCTTTAAAACAGTCATTTTATTTTCGAGTTTGATTCTGTTACCATTACAAAGTTCATCTGTAAAATATACATGTGCTGCAGCATAAGGCAAATTTCATTTGAATAAGCACAGCAGAATCAGGTCAATCTGGGTATGCTAATGAGTAGGACAGTAGATGTCTAAAGCAACATTTTAGAGAGAATATATTACTACAGAAATACTTTGCATCTCTTGCATCTCTACTTCTAAATACCATGTCCTGTAACACTGGTTCTGGAGGGAGAAGGAACATCTCCAGTCTTATTCAACATCTTCATCAATGATCTGGATGAAGGGATTGAGTAAATTTGCTGATGATATGAAACTGGGAGGAGTGGCTGCTTCACCAGAAGGCTGTGCTGCCATCCAGCAAGATCTGGACAGACTGGAGAGCTGGGCAAAGGGGAACCGAATGAAGTTCAACAAGGGCGAGTGCAGAGTCCTGCACCTGGGGAGGAACAACATCTTGCACCAGTAGATGTTAGGGGTAGACCCACTGGAAAGCAGCTCCATGGAGAGGGATTTGATAGTTATAAAAAACCATGTGAGCTGGACTTGATGATCTCCTGAGGTCCCTTCCAACCCCTGCCATTCTATGATTCTATGATTCTGTGAATGTTCCTGACTTGTCGAGGCCCCTCTGCCCCTTGTCCCTGGTGCCAGCCAAGAAGCACAAAGAGCAGTTCAAGAGCACAGCTGTAACACAAAGAACACATTTTGTAAAATTTCCCACCTGAACGCACACAGCAGAGTTTGGCTAAAGAATTCTGGCTGTCTAGTGTGCCAGGGTAATAGGATAATACAATTAATCTTTTTGTCTTGGTTTCATTCTGTCTCATGCCATGCAACAATGCTCACATGACTTTCCTTCCTCTCTATTTTTGTTTGACGATTGCCGATGCAGTAGTGGTATGGATTGGATACGTTAACCTGCAGCACGTACGTTAATGTGCAGATGACCTTCCACTGGGAAAGGATGCAATGCAGTAGGGAATATAGGAACATGATAGGCATCTATTTCTCGGTGTATGGCACAAGAAGGACCCAAACTAGATCATCCAAGCTTCTGAAAAACAGATCTGGATGCAGGGAGCACAGAAAACACCACAGAAAGAAGAAAAGGATCTCCAGACATTTCTTGGAAAAGGTCTGAGCATGGCTCCAAGACCATGAGAGAGGGGTCTGGGGAGAAAAGAACCAGCTTCCTTATTAGTTAATTCCTCCTCTGCCCAGGGAAAGGGGATGTTCAATGATTTGCCAGAAGAAGCACCTTCCCAACTCAAGATAACACCGTATCAGCAGTTACATGTCTGTTAATGATGACCTGCTCACAGACTGGACATCCTTTTTTTTTCTTTTTTAACTATCTAGACTTCCAGTATGTGTCTCCATTGCCTTCTAAATTTGTGCTCAAATCTTAATTTATCAGCGAAACACTTCAGACTCCCTTGGCTAGAGCTAGCAACAGCCTAGTCAAAAATCTACTCATCTACCCAGCCTAGTGAAAAATCTGCCCATCTCTAGTAGGGCACTGGATTAAGAGGTTGTGCATATCCAAAGACAATAAATTTGAACATAGAAAAATGATATTCTGAATGTGTTATCACTTAATATCAAGATATTAAATAACATGTTGACTTTTGGGGCATCTGGAATGAACAAATAACATTTCTTCCCACAACCCTTGTGACCAAATGCTCTTTCTCTCCCACAGGACCTTGTTTAGCCAGCTCTTCAACACATCCAACTCTCTTAACACATAGCACGGCCATACCTCATTCAGAGGAGTATTTTACTGAAACTCATCTTGACAAACACAGCAATCATCTGACATTGAGCAAAGGACTTAGCAACTACCCTGTTCTCAAGAAGGAGAAGAACATTCTTGGAAAAAGAGAGAGACACACAAGATGCACCCAGAGAAGAAAACAGTTTATAAAAATGGGTGTTGACTGATCCGTGTAAGAAGGCACAGTCGATACGCCAAGATTACATATACTCAAAATAAGTCAGCCACTGCTGTATCATCATATCTCATATGTACATAAAATATACATAGTGCAGAATTCAAATTCCTTTTATCTGGGGTATCCAATTTTTTGATCCAGACTGGTCAGACATTGCTGTCATGTCTTATTTTAGAGATGTAGTATAACCTTCCTGGCTGGCATTATGCAATATCCCCTCCCTGCACAAGTGTTTGGAGAATTCCTGAGGAATTGTCTCCCGCTGCCTGTGAGCGGGAAAATGAGACCTGACATCACTGGCACCAATCTGAGGCTGCCATGGGGCTTCACTTGAGTGTAGCACACAGTTTCCAGGGTAATCAGGTGAAGCACACTGCTGATCCACTCAAGGAATGAATCCCTTGCTCAAGAGTGGAGAAGCACCCGTATCTAGATGCTGCACCTTCTCCACTGACATGGACAGACCATAGACTTCTAGGCAGCTAAAGACAGTTGAGATTAATTCCACTCAAAAAGCCTTAATCACAGTCAAGATTAGTGAAAAAAAAAAAGCACTTTAAAACAAAGTTGGTTTTGATTTGCATAACAAATGCCTTCCTGTGGATTATGTTGCCAAAGGTCTTTTAGACTTGGTGATCGCAGATCTACCCGAATCTCCCCAGCCACTTACTGTAGAGCAACACATACAGGAAACATGCTGTAGAAATAACAGAAGATAAAAGCCACTTCTAGTCTTTGAGTGAACTCTGAGAAGGGCTTATTACCAAGTTATGTATTGTCACAAGTTCAGCCTACCACTTAGATCACACAAAAGCAGCACTTTGCTAAGCAGCCTTTATCATTTGCTGCAGCACTCCAGTGGAAGAATATCTTATTCAGATACCATTATTCTTCTTGGCTGCCTTTTTAAAAGATAGAAGAGAAACCTCGTCAAAGGAACAATTCTTTCTACACATGTATAGTTTGTTCTTCCCACCTACTAGGAAAGTACCTGCTTTCACAAAAAAAGAGTCTTTTTGTGGTATTGTTTTCAATGTAAACAGTATTTTATGTGCTCCAAGGCCGACTGCAGCAAGGTCATAAATATCATTTTGCCTGTAAACTCTGAATATGTTCTGAAATAATATTAACTATGAAATTCTTTTGCAGCTTTTGTTTCCTATTTTTGTTCATCGTTTCTGGTGTTGCAGAGTCTCATTGGTGTAAATGGCACAGTTCCCTTGATATTAATGAAAGTACAAAAATATATGTAGCAGTTTAAGACCTGGATCATGGTAATTTAAAACTAAGTTGAATGATGCACTCGGGACTATTCTCCAGAGCAGAATCCTGCAAGTGTAGATTTGTGATCAGAGCAAAAAGCTGGATGTCAAAAAGAATAGGTCCTGTCACCAGACAGCTGCGCAAGCATAACTCACATTCATTTTATTTCCTGTGAAACGACTGTAGTTTCACCAAGGTCAGAAAGAGAGTCACTAACACAATCAGCAAGAATATTACTAATTAATATACTTCACCTTAGGTATCTTGAAAGGCTTCATTCAGTAAGCCTTTAGAGTATCTTCAGAGCCACAGTGGAAAGGAGCTATTAACAGCACAGTTTGTTATTATAAATAGGTCTTTTCCATGTCTAAGTTTTGATCTTGGTGATCTTATAAACAGACTATGGAAAAAGTGGCAGCTGTTATCTTGACAGATGGGTCTCAGGCATCGATCTACTGGACATTAGACAGTTGTCTCTCTGGAGAACAATAGGAATTTCCAAGTGCCTTTATCTATTTTCATCTACTTAATAAGCTACTCATGTCTTGGACTAGTGAAGGGAAGAAGCAAGAAGGATGCAAACCAAAAGTTTTAGGGAAAACATCTCAGAGAAAGTGGTAAGAATCAGATGAGTATCACCTATTAGTGAATTCCCTGCACCAGGGGAGGCTTAGATGAGATATTAGGAAGAATTTCTTTACTGAAAGAGTGGTCAGGTGCTGGAATGGGATGCCCAGGGAGGTGGTGGGGTCACCATCCCTGGAGGTGTACAAAACATGTGCAGATGAGGCACTTCAGGACATGCTCTAGTGGGATGGTGAGGTGCTTTTTTTTGTTTGTTTTGTTGGGTTGTGAGGGTTTTGAGGTTTTTGGTTTTTTTGGGGGGTTGACGGTTGGATGCAATAATCTTAGAGGTCTTTTCCAACCATGAAAATTCTGTGATTCGCCCTTGAGTTTTACTGGAGCGACGGACAGAAAAAGAATCAGAAATTTCTTGCAGAGGCAATGGAAACAAAGAGGCAGTTCCAGAAAGTGAGATACAGAGGGTCTGTGTGCTGAGTGAAGTGCCGCCTATAGTCAGGCATATGACCAGCAGGACATGATAAGAGCAAGGACGCACCTCACCCTTCAGCTTTTCCTAGAATTTACCATCATCATGCATTTTGGATATTGGCCTTGGAGTTCGATTTCAAGGACAGACACAAGCTTAAGAAAGGTTCATCCTTTTTAAAGGGTGGTTGGTAGAGAGGAGGATGCTGCCCACCTTTTCTATCCTAAACACTTGCCAAGAGCACCATAAGTTCAACTCCACCTCAAGCTGGAATTTAAACCCACATCCTTCACCTTTTCTGATGGAATTCTCATCACTGGACAACCAAACTCTCAATGGGATCACCCCCTAGGCTCCTACCTTGAATCTGTATGGTAGCCGGAAATGGACAATGACGGAATTAAGAGAAAACTAAGCAAGTAGTAATTAGGGAGATCAGTGGGATGGGCAGAGACTGGGATCTCAGTCCTTGCTCCCAGGACCTTCTAGATCAGCTGTGCCTGATGCTGTACAGGGTTTGTCCCAGCACTGTTCTCACTGCCTTTAGCAGGAGTTTGAGGATGGACTGCACAGACTGTAACATTTTTCCAAAAGCAAAAGTATTTTCACAATTGGGACTGCTGCAAACAAAAGACATTGTGAATTAAGCCTGTTTAGATACTACACATAGAAAGGGTAGTCAGTCCATAGGCACAAACAACAAAGATAATCACTGCCAAAAATACCTCAATAGCACAACAGAGTGGAAAACAACACAAGCTGAGAGTGTACCAAACATTTCAATGTGTTACATTCAAAGCATTACATAAATAAATGCATGATAACAAAAGCAATGAAAAGCTGGAATATTTCAGACTCTACAGCAAAATGTGTAATATTATAATCTGTAAAACAAAGGAAGAGGTGGTGAATATATTGCATAACTCACAGGAATTGCTATAGACCACGGGTCACACTATCTTTCATCATCCCAGTAAAGGTAACAGAAAAAGTAGCATCCTATATGAGCTACTTACTACATGAAGTCTGTAAAAATTTGTTCCTAACAATTATATACCAAAACCATACAAATGAAAGTAACAAAGAATGTTTTCGTGCAGAAAAATAATAAATGTCTTGTTCAGTTTTATAAAAACTCCAAAGAAAACACAATTCAGGGTTGAATAGAATGAAACATTTTGCTTTAGGAAAAAAAGAAACAGAAGCCTTATGTTCATCTGAAATGTTTCATTTTGGTGAGAATACATTGCTTTGCTTTCCGATTACTAATATGAACTATTTAAATTCAGCTTTGATGTGGTCTAGGGAGCTCTTGACCACCACCTTTCCAATTATTCAACAGCAAGTAATGTTTAGCGTTATCCAAGCTGAAAGACAGTGGAGCTATTAAGGAGAAAACTAAAAGGAAACAAGAAGGGATAAAATTCATAAGGAGTATGCTGAAGGGGAGGCATATCAGATAAAATTCCAGGATCCAGACAGCCAAACCAGACAAAGAAAGGCAGGACTGACCTACAGTTTGGACCAAAGAAGCTGAGATTTATGTGAGATAGATACAATTATCTTGTCTAAAATAATAAATCACCCAGACACTCAGAGGTACTTTACATGCCTTTTAAAAATAATTGAGCAGATCTTCCCTGAGCAGGTAACAGGGCTTACTCTAACCCATCACGTCTAATGCCATGGAATATGTAAAAACACAATCCCTTTAGGCTCCTGCTCCCTTTATCCTGTTTTGCACAGCAGAGAAAAAGGTTTGTGGGAGTTAATTTATCTCAGTTTGGTGTACTGTTTTAATGCTTAAACATCCCTCTGCAGCTTTACTGGCTGCTTGCATAGGGAGTTTCAGTGATCCCACTCACAAGGGCAGTGATCACCCAGGCTGCTGAGACTCTGGAAATCATTCATCGGAATTATAAATATTCTGGCTGTTCATGTTATCAGATGGTTGCCAAAAAAAAAAAAAGGAAATAAAATGGAAAACTACATAAACCAAATGAATTTAAGTACTCTGAGTTTCAAATAAATTAAAAAAACAAAACAAAACAAAACAACCTCCTGATTTGACTTAAAACTGACATGGGTACAAATCTATCTCCTGGGAAAACAAGTTTATTTGTGGCTTTTTCAAGAAAATGGATGCAGAGAATTTAAATTTCTCAGTATATCTAATTTGTCCTCCCTAACACAACGGAATATCTGCGAGCTTCTGCCTTCCCACATGACCAAAGATCACTAAGGACACAGCCAGGCACGCTTAAACCATAACTCTCTTTTAACAGGAAAAAAACACATGAAAGCATGTTCTGCATCTCATTCCGCATCTCACATGCTCCACACAGCCTGTGGGCTCAGGCAGTATCCTAGAGACACAAAGCACCATATACTGCATTCCTTTTTGTCTGTTATAAGCCTCCACCTAGCAAAACAAATACCACCATATTTTCACCAAATCCATCTACCATTTTTGGCATCATTTTACAGCTTTCAACTTATTGATCTGCCCTGAAGAAAGAAAACTTTGATTGCTACGATCCCTTTGTTATCAGTGCTCTGTCTTAACCTGCACATAATTCAGATGAATCTGTATACCCATGAATTTGGCCAATGCACCAGACCTGTGCTTTTTAGCTCATGATGTGCTCCAAATAATGGCTTTCAAAGTTTTCGAGTCTTTCTTTCATACTGGAGTGTCTGCCAAGATCATTCGTTGGCTGTATTTTCTTGTTGATAAGCTGAAAGTCTTAGCTGAGTTTCGGTTTTGTCTTGTTTTGCATCAGTGGTTCCTCTGTCTTTTAGACATGACAGAGTGATGAGGATGCTCAGGCAGTACCAGTGGCTTTTCCTCACCACCAGCTTTACAACAATACCACGCAAGTTATCTCTCTGCTGCCCTGTGCAGCTACTTCACTCTTCCATCACACCCCATACGTTGGGGAAAGCTCCATTTCTGCTACGAGCAAGGTATTCAGTTCTGAAGATGCTCAGTGGAGAGCTTCATGTTAGGCAGGTTGTTGCAAGTAATCATAAAGTCAAAGAATTACAAAATGTTTTGGGTTGGAAGGGGCCTCTAAAGGTCATCTAGTCCAACCTCCCCTGCAGTGAGCAGGGACAGCTTCAACTAGAGCACATTGGTCAGAATCCTGGAATGTTTCCAGTGACAGGGCATCGACCACCTCTCTGGGCAACCTGGGCCAGTGTTTCACCACCCTCATTGTAAAAGATTTCTTCCTTCTATCTAGTCTAAATCTCCTCTCTTTTGTTTAAAACCACTACCCCTTGACCTGCTGCAACAGTCTGTGCTAAAAAGATTGTCCTCATCTTTCTCATAAGCCCTCTTTAAGTACTGAAAGGCCCCAGTAAGGTCTCCCTGGAGCCTGCTCTTCTCCAGGCTGAATGTGATAATTGCCATTTCTGAGCTCCTTCTGCTCTGCCATGCAGGTTTCACAGATGGAGCACCATTCATGGCCTTCTTAGAGAGGTGGTTACACATTTCAAAGCCCAGTGTGGTTGGTATTTAGCAGGCAATTCTTCGGGCAAAAAATCAGCATATACATTTTTGCACAGCTTGTGAATTAACCTGAGAGCCCTTCTTGATTTGCCTTTAGTACCAGAGGTGGCTTCCAAAACCTAAATGGTCTTTTCTGCAAAAGCATCTGAATGCCTGAGTCTGGAGATGATGACACCAGACACCTAGACAGAAAATCTCAAAGTAACATTTTGCTAAACAGTTTCAGAAAAAAAAGAAAGTAGTGTGATCTTTAAAAAAATAAAAAGTGATTTTTAAACCAGCTGCATTTGGATCACAACACTGCATTCAGCAGAGAAGTTATTTTTGGAGCAAATACAGCAGCCTGCTTCTGTTTGGGTGTAGTATTTTCTCAACTCCTGTTAGACTAAATTCTGTGGATACTAGAGGCACAGTGCACCTTGCAAGGAGCCAGAACTCAAATGGTGTTTAGTTGCACCTCTTTGAATGGAACTGCTTTGTAGGACCATGAAAGCTAAATATTGGTGCATTGCAGGTTGTCATTTTTAGCTGCTGCAATACCACGGCTTGTTTTGGTGCCTGCTGCCAAATTACATCATCTTGTAGCAACTTTTTCAGTGGAGCTGCCAAAGCTGCTTCTCCCAGGATATATTTTGACTAGAAACCCAACAATATCATATATATATATATATTTCATTTTTTTTTTAGTTTCTCTGCTGCAAGTAAGACTGGAAGGATGGGACGGAAGAATTTATAGAATCATATGAGAAAGGATGGCCCTGGAAAAGGCAATGATGCCTAAGGGTGGACCATATCCACACCCAAGAAACACATAAGCAATATCAATTCTTCAGAACTGCTGCATGCACAGATATGTACAATTCTATTTTCTTGCATTAGCTTGAGCTCTGTGTCAGGTTCTCTGTCTAGCAATCTAATAATGGCTAGGGGTGATGCCCTAGCAGTGAAAAAAGAACAACTGAAAGGCCTTGTTTGCCATGCTGCAAGGGTGATTTCTGCTACATGTGCTTGGCAGGCTAAGCGCATGACATCAGGCTGTCATGTAACATGGACTGAAGGTCCAGGCTGCGTGCTGGAATATATTTGTCTTGGCCTCCATGTCAAGTTTGAATTTTAGAGATGCACTGTGCATACTCCAATCAAATACCAAACTTCCCCTGGGTGAGCTCCAAGACCTGTTTTGGCTCTTGGCACTGTTTAATAAAGAGGGGAGGCCAATTTAAACTACAGAATTTTGACATTTTTTTCAGATGATCTAATGCTTTGCACAGCCATAAAAAATGATACGCATTTTCACACATGACATGAAGTTGACAATGAGCATTTCTAGCTATGACATAATGTATGTTTTTACTCAAAGGCAGACAGACTTTGTCCCAGTGACTGGAAGAAGATGTTATCTGATCCGTAATTTGATCAACAGTCCATAGAACCTTTTTAAGCTGGTGCCCAGATACGATCTTTATTTCTGTCTTTGTGGTGACAGTGCTGCCAGACTAAGTGCATTGGGCCACATCTCAGCTCAACTGCTTGCATTTCAATCACATAAGCTCTCTGGAGAGAACACAAATCAGCATCACCTGTATTTTTAAGGTTACAAGAACTTGTAAACCTCATTCCAATCTCATTGAGAACAACTTCAACATCCTGCTTGCTATGCTAAAGTGTTAAAGAATGAAAAGCAGGAGCGCTACCTTTTTATCTGCTTCAGAAGCCTTCATGGAGATTAGGAAGTGTTGCTCTGATCAGTCCCAGTTCTGTGCCATCTTGCTATCTGGACACAAAAGGTCAGATTTTAAGCTGGGGTAAATCAGCTGAACCTTGAAAAGGTCAACAGAGCAATGCTAGATTGTCTCAGCTAAGGACAAATTCCCACTGAGCCACTCCAGAGATATGACACTTGGGATACAGGGTTTTTCCCACCACACACTTTCCTATAACCATTTTCTACTCTCCTATGCAGTTTCCCTGGCTCCCTACACACTGTTCAATTTCTTGCTGTATTTTTTTCCTTGCTCACTGTATTTAAAAATAATTTGACTTCCTTGAAGCCAGAAAACTATTACATTCTAATCCTTGCACCAGCCACTTTTTCTAACATAGATTTATTCTGCAGGTCCCAGGACTAATAAACCCTAGTGGGATCACAAAAGATACGCTGAGAATATTTACTCACAACTTCTTAAGAGTAATAAACAGCACTCCTGGATCCAAACTTTCTTCAGATGTCCTTGCATCAAGAGCCTTCTGAGAGGGTAGGAAGGAGAAATGATAGAGCCTCTCTCAGTGTCCTTCCATATAGACTTTGAAAGGAGCAGCATTCAGGAGAGGTCTTTGGGTTTAATTTGTGTGAAGAATAAAAAAAAAAAAGACCTGCATATGAAACACAAAAATAGGCAGGTTTCAATACTTGTCACTGCAAAGCACACCACCTGATGCTAGATGGTCAGACCAGTCAGGAACTGCAACAATCAAGGAGCACCCTGTGCAAAATTTCCCACCACAGACATAAAGACTGATGTGCTGGCTGAGCATGGGAGAAAAATGAGTACATTTCATTACCTTAAGATAATGATTCGTTTGGGTTTTGTATTTTTTTTTTCTGTTCACACAATTCAAAGTAAAGCGAGCCAGGTTTAGTTTGGCTGGGTTTGCTGCATTGGAGCGACTTTGCTAAGAACAGGCAAATCAAACAAGAGCTCTCTACTCAAGTTTGACCCTATATTAATAGAAATATGCATGACCCTGAGACACTCCTGCATTAACCAGTCTGAGTCAGGGCAGACTCCCTGACTCATCCAAATTGCTTTTATCATTTTGGGTAACTTGGAAATAACAGTGGCATGGATGTCACAGGAGGGGCAGTAAGTGATACTTGTATTAACACCTTCTGCTTTGGAACTCTGGTGTGCCTGCTATAGACAGCTAGAGGAAAGAAGGCATGGAACCAGAAAATAAAGCAAACTCTGCCTTGTATATAGAGCCAGTCACCCCTGCCTATGAGCTGGCAAAGTGCCAAGCAAAAGGGATCGTGTGTACAAAAGGAAGAAGACACCTTCTGTCCTGCTGTTTACTTGCACTGGCACATGCTATTAAATGCACATACTTTGGGGGGATGCCAACCCACCCCCAGGAAAATCTGGCCCATCTTGAAGAGAATCATCACTTACTACTGATAAAAAAGAATGAGCAGGGGCAGTAAGAGGCTAAGATGATCAGGTTTAACTTTTGCTGGCCCAAAGCCAAATAATGCAAGAAAAGGCTTAGGAGAACTTTCTTCTGATGCCTCTGTGCCAACAATAGAAATGGACAGGACAAATATTTACAGACCTAAAGTGGAGGGAGACTAAACTGGGGGAGCCAGACTCTGCCTCAAGTGCTTATTATAACAATTAGCCCGTGGCAGCTTTACGGCCCTGAAGTGACTACTGCCCACAGCCGCAGACAGGATGGGATGACTCAGCGGCGCTGCCGCCAGCACAAGATGTCTTTTCACACGTCCTGTGCCACTGCCACCCTCCCTTTCCCTGGGGGTGTATTAATAGCAGTGTAGTCATACTGTACATACTACAGTATAACCACCTCTCTCTGAAGTGAGCACAGTCAAGGCTGCCAAGGGCTAAACACACTCAAAATCAACAAAATGATTTTGGAGACCTGGAGGAGGTGTGGACTCTTGTGCCCTATGTCCTGAATGCTCTCCTTCTCTCTGAGCATCTCCCTAAGGCCACCTTTCTCTGTAAGCATCTCTCCTCAACACCCAAACATGTCCTAACATTACAGAAAAATGAGTTATTAAATGGTTGACTTGGCTGAGAGATGTCTCTTTCCTTTATTTACCTTTGAAAACAGAAAGTAAGTACAGCAGTAAAATATATGTCTGTATCTCACTGTGTCACTTTCTCCTCTGTTCTTTGTTGCTCCCCTCCCTTAGCTGTCTGGGAACAAGGGTTTCTTTTAACCTGTTTTTTGCAGAGTTAAGCACACTGGAGCTCTTGAATGATGCTGTGATATAAACATAATCAAATTCTCTTTTCTCTGTTCCTGGAAACCATGACAATGCTATTAGAAAAACCCAACCCAAAATGGTAGGAAGAGCTATAGTACAGAGGGGAGTGTCTGAGAGCAGAACTTGGTCCCAAAGCACCTGCACTGAAAGCAACTGAAGGATCATTAAAATGGTTCTTTAGTTGTGATAACTAGGGAGTTCCTTCCTTACTTTTCCAGATCTGAACTTGTCAGCCCACCCTTAAAATTGCCATGGATGAACTTGATCTGAAGATCTCCCCAGCTTCGCCTTTATGAATATTTATGTCTGAAGCCCCAGAACTGCCACGGGTTGATCACTGCAGGATAGATTTTTAGCAAAAAGGACCTCAAAATGAGTATCCACATCCTGCAGCATCTAATTACAGGGGTTTAGTTGCATTATTTTGAACCATTTAAAAAGCAATTATTCCACTTCTTGCTACACACCCATGTTTACTAGAATAACTGAAAACAGGGGCAGAGATGCATGTTAAAACACAGACATGTTCTGAAACAGCAGTTACATGATAAAGAATTGAACATGTCTCTACAGTGGGAACTTAAATAATGAACTATTTTCTGTTTCTCAGTCACCTTGAGCTTTAATACAAAAGTCCTGACAACCATCACATGCCAGGGTGTGCAAATGAATAATTTTCTATTTACTTTTTTTTACTAAGAATATAAAATCAATAAAGTAACCCCCCAAACTGCAGCAACATACAGCCTTCAAGAGGCAGAGAAACATTTTTCCTATGTAGCCCTACGGAGACCCAGAAAGCAAATACACACTTGCATCTTCACAGATGAAACCCTGTTTACCTTCTGTTACTCTCATGTGACAATGCAGAGTAGCAGGGGAGTGTTCCTTGTGACTCCTAGACAGTTCCCATTAAATCCCTTGTTTTCTCGTCCTCTGGCTCCTACATGAAAGAAATTAGTCAGGCATGTCCTGACCATCTGCAGAAGCTAAATCATGCCTTCTACATTCTTTCCATCAGGCTCATGGTCTGTCCAAAGCAGAAGTAAATAAAGAAGTGGTAAAATACCCAGTGAGGCCAGTAACAAGCTCTGTGGTTGGCTCCAGAGCCACACATAGATTTGCCAGAGGAGCGAATGCTCTGATACGCAGTGTGGTTGCTGCTCCATAAGCTGCCTAGGTGGTGCCATCAGGAAGCAGCTCCCAAACACAGCACGTGTGGCATTGCTGCTGCTGAGACAAATGTAATTGCTCTCAGTCTAATCCTAAAACTTTGAATTCTTTTCCTTGGGTTTTGAGCTTTGTTTCTGCTCCCCAGTCAGAACTCTCTAAGCAGGAGATGACCTGTCTGGTCCCAGATGGGGCCTGAGCCAACATGGATTATCACCGAGAGTTACAAAATCATGGCTGGGGCATGTCGAGGTCATGGATGTTTCCTCAGCCAAAACTGCTCTCCCTCTCCTTTGTAGCCATGTATCAACCTAACTTTCCAGCTTAGAGACCTGGTTATACTCTGAGACCATGGATATTTCCACGCTGCATGCCAGGGTCATCCAGAGGCTGCCCTCTGGATCAGACTTACTCTATATTCAGACAGAGAAACTGAAGTGCAACCCCCAGAGCAGCCCAGGGGACAGTGTCTAAACCCATCTGGCAGTTTACTATTCTGCCAGCCCCCTCTGCACACCCAAACGGGGTAGTCTGGAGAGTGCCTGCAGGGCAAGCCTGTGAACTCATGAAACCATCCTGCTCCCAGCCCTTGTCTGCTGTAATGTAGCCACAGCCTGGGGCGGTAGGGAGAAGGACACACTTGGCTCCAACACTGCACAGTCCTCTCGAGCTAGAGGCCGAATGTGCCACATCTCCTAAGCAGGTGAATCACACACATATACATAACAAAAGGCAGTCAAAATCTTTATTAAATAAACTAAGAAGTACTTCAAATTGCAAGCCAGATGGGACCAGTCTTCATTTAATATTGCTAGAAATGTTTTATACTCCCCTGTCTCTTATGACTCGTAATACCAAAAGCCCAGCAAAGGCTGAGAAACAGTCAGTGCCTGCTACAGAGCAGAACACAATCTACTTTTACCTACAAATGTATACAAAATGCAGTATATATCAATCAGATTAAAAATGTCACATTCACCAGGATAGAAGAACGGAATATCTGCTCTCACACACACTTCCTATCATATAAAAGTGTTGGTTGAAGCTTCTCCCAATACCTCTGCAATTCTCACATCTTACATATCAGCACGTTCATGACAGAAAACACAACACTAGGTACAAATGGCAGAGTTTTTAGAATCACAGAATGATTTTTGCAAGTAAACACAGCAAAAAGGGCAGATATTTGAAGGTAATTAGGTGTCTAAAGACACAGTAACACTGTGGGCATTTCAAATTCATCTGGGCATCTAACTCCTTTGATTTCAACTAAATTACTTTAAAACCTTTCCAAGTGTCTATTTAATTTTCCTAAGTTTTCCTCAGACATAAAGTGTAGCTATCACAAAGTTACAGTAATTGCCATCTCTCCAAAGC
Source organism: Chloroceryle amazona (assembly GCA_027560015.1). Lineage (NCBI taxonomy): Eukaryota > Metazoa > Chordata > Aves > Coraciiformes > Cerylidae > Chloroceryle > Chloroceryle amazona. The sequence continues at coordinate 2,312 of JANHFX010007856.1, read as the reverse complement.
CTCAATATCTCATTTAAAAAGTTTAGCTTCCTAAGCTACAATGCTGTGTGAAAATGTGACATTTCTCATTAAAAAAAAAACAAACAACCAACTCTTAGAAGTGAGGAAATGGAAAGGCAAGAAGATTGTAAAGTGTATCACATCTGCACAGTAGAAAATATGTATTTTTATAATCTGGTATGAAGAACACTGCATCACAGCAGGCAGCCGTGATTCTGATCCAATGATATTTGGTGCATAGATAGTTGAAGAGCTGTTGGGCAGTGGAAAATATCAGTCAATATGTGTATTAATAAAGCATTTATCATTATTCACGCTTACATTTTGATAGAGTATTCATAAATACTAATTCTGAGTCAGCTTTGACCTGGCAATTCCCACAGAACAGACTGAGGTCCTACTTGGCTGAACTTGCTCACAAGGCACAGCCATCGTTTTAAATCTAAATTTATTTCTCCCCTTGTCAACCTGCTACCTCATTATCTCACTATTCACTGACAAAAGAAATGATGAATCATGAACACTGGGGTACAGGGAACCAAATACACTCAATAAAATTAACCTCATTATGTCAGATGTGCATAGCGTGATGAAACCCTCCAATGGGACCTCTGGGGGTTACTGTAACACAAGTGAAGAATAGTTGTGTTGTACTGAAAATAATGATGAATATAAACTTCAAGAATAAAATTCATGTCGTGGCTGGTGCACAGCCAAATCAGGGCTACAAGTGGATTTGCATTTGAGTTATTGCTGCGTGATATTCACAGAGAAGAGAATTTGAATGTCTTTCACAAAGGTTTTGTTGTGCTTTTGGTCTGATCACTGAGCAATTCCCTCTAGAAATACACAAAGTAGGGATCATATTCTACTTAGATTATTACAAAATCAAGTGAAAAGTCTACGCTCAGCCCGGCTATGGGATATGGCTGTATTTTTGCAGAACACAGGTGAGGCTATCCCTGCGCGGGTTATTTCAGGTAATATCTGTGACACAGGCCCGTGCTGGGGAAGACGGTGAGCTGCTCAACATCATCGTGCACAGGCTGCACCACTGGCCACTCGCACTGCCTGAGGACAGGCAGGAATCCCAGGCTCCCACTGTGTCCACACAGCCCCCACCCGCACTGTGGCTCCATCTACCTCTGCCTGCACCTTTCTGTGGAGACATAGCCACAGAATCACGGGATCATTTAGGTTGGAAAAGGCCTTTAGGATCACGGAGTCCAGCTGTTAAGCCAGCACTGGCAAGTCCACCACTAACCCATGTTACTAAGCACCACATCTACACATCACTTAAATACTACTGTTCCTCCAGTGGCCCCAGGATTTGTCCTCAAACCACCTCCATTGTTAGCAAGACTTTAAAATCAAGGTGAGCTATGATGTGCCAGGTACACATCATATTTTTTTATGAGATCATTTTATTTTACATTCCCTCTCCAGAGAATTTCTCCTGTACTCTCCAGTGCAGCTCTTTTTATTTTTACCACACACAGATGTCCTTAAGGTACGCTTAAAGAACAGACTGGGAACTCTCTTTGGCAACGTAGGGTTCTCTTGAAACACGCTACAGTTCTGATGAGCACACAATATCCAGAACCACACACCTGGGTGCCTGTGAGTGGGAGCTCACAGCAGGATGAGGGTCAAGCAATCGTGCTGCAAAACAGGGCAGAGCTGAAGGTGGGACAGCGCTTCAAGTGGTCAGCCTTAGCTCCTGAAAATAGACGCTGCAGAAATTTGCTTTGCCTGTACTACGTTGATAATGGTTTTCCAGAATACTCCGTCAAATAAATATTTTAGAGAAAAGCAAAGCAGTGGGATGTCAGTTAAACGAGATGCAATGACTGCAAAGGGATTTATGCATAAAGCTTTTGTTACCCTGAGCAGCACGCTGGCTTGTCAATCTGTCTGAGCTGCAAATACTTCTGTGCATTGCAGATGGTGACGGAAAGCCTCCCTTGTCATAGATACTCCTGTCTTCTGCAAGGGATTTCTAAGACTCACCTATTTTTATAGAAAGAACTATTACAGTTCTCTGGTCAGATCCACAGCATAAGTCAAAGGTTTCTGCCCAGTAATGCCCACATCAAAGACATACCTTGAAGTCTGTGCTGGTTTGACCCTGGCTGGATGCCAGGTGCCCACCAAGTTGCTCTACCACTTCCCCTGCCTCCTCTCAGTTGGAATAGGGGGAAGAGAGTAAGATGAAACTCACGGGCTAAGACAAAAGCAGGTTAATGGAAAAGCAAAGCAAGGCCGCACATGGAAGCAGAAGAAAACAAAGATTTATCCTCTATTTCCCTCAG